>CAMZMU010000095.1:26993038-27121822 GCA_947311845.1 Poa pratensis
CAGTCTATTTGCATCATATAAGGGTTATATCACTGTTTTATAATGATTTTGGAATATTTGATATGTTTCCTATTTTTTATGGAATTCCTGCAGGCAGAAAACCTATTTCTTTCCTTTAATGTTTCAGGGACCCAAACGACGTCCAAATGACCTGGAAATTTACGAGCATCATTTTTTGGAAGGAACAAAGACCTGGGAGCGAAAGAAGCAAACAAGAGAGGCCCGAGGGCCCATAGGTGGGCCCACGCGGCCCAAGTACCTGGCGCGTGGGACCCCCACTTTGGCCCTCGAGCTCCGTTGCCGTCGATCTTTCCTCCACCGACTCCGTTTTGACCTAAAAACGCCTATAAAAATTATCCCCCGACGTTCTCTGGAAGGAGCCGCAGAAACACAGAAACACGAAACAGAGACCTGGGTGAGATTGGAGGGGGAAAACTCGGCGGGGCGCTGCCGGCGTGGTCTCCATCTTCTCCAACGACTTCTCCAGTCTCCATGATGAAGAGGGAGTAGTCCACCTCTGGACTATGGGTTTGTGGAAGTAACTTATGTATCTCTCTCTCTCGAGCTTCACTAATTAGTACCGTATGAGCTGCTGAACATGATTACGGTCATCTATGTAATACCTTTGTGGTGGATCTTTTTATGAGTTAATATATGTTTGAGATTGCAATGGTTTTGTTTCAGTTATGAAAGTAGATGCATATTATGTACCCCGTTCTTATTTACTTGTTATGATCAAGCATGTTTATGAGAGCGCGTGTGAGGGGGAACGTGTGCATTAGTTGGAGTAACGGGGGGTGGCTAGTGCAGTGAACGTGAGAGAAAGTTCTGCGATCCACTTGGGTGTTTACCTTACTTTGTTGCCTCACTAGGGATAAAAAGAAATACCATGCTACCGGAGATGTGGGTGTGACCATTGCCACTACTCCATGACTAGATCTAGCATGTTTTATTTTAACTTCATGTCATGATACTTATTGCTATACTCTGAGTTATCTTAATTACTGAGGTGTTATGATTTAGTTCGCATCTTGGTGGAGTATAAGAGAGACTAATAACCAAAAGGTCTCTATGTTAGGACGTGATGCCCATATAATTATAACTTGTCATTAAACTGTTGTGTTGCAATCTCATATGTCAACTCTAGTGTTCCATTGTCTACCACTTTATTAAAGAGAGAGTGCATTTGTGAAACCATGAACCCCGGTCCATTTTTAATCATAAGAAACACCTTTCCAACACTTTTACCACTTTTCCATTTTCTGCCATTTTAAAAATCCGAAAATACAAAAACACTTTTACATCTTGCATTCATTAAAAAAACCCAAAAATATCATTTATCATTGCTACCACCATCCTTGCATATTTATTTACCCCATTGCATATTTATTTCTTGTTTGCATTGCATATTATCTTGATATCATTCTCACACCTTGTGCTTGACAACCACTAGGTGAGGTTGAGGACCAAAACATTTACTTTGTTTTGTAGGTAACCAAAAGAAGGATAGGAAAGATAAATCTTCACTACTGATTCCCCGAGAGTTCGATATTAAACCCTCGAGTCACCCTCGTGGGGAAAAACGTCTTCCACTTACTACACACTCTGCACTTGGAGTCTCAACCTAACCCATTTACTTTCACGCAGGTAACACGCGAAGGGCTATCAAACTGTTTTCTGGCGCCGTTGTGGGTAATCGTGAAGGGCCATCAAGACTGTTTTCTGGCGCCGTTGGGGAATCATTGCTGAAAGGTTTATCCAAGGATATCTCACCAAGTCAACTTCATCACCAACTTGTGCTAACACCTAAGCTTGGGGAGGTTGCACCTACGTGAGCATCATCTTATCCATCTTTACCTTCAAAGCAATTTATCTTGTTTTGTCATTGTCTTGCATTTGTTATTTCGGTTTGCATATTTATTTTCAGTTTTGCATAAAAAATTAAAAAACACATAAAAACTTGCTAAAATGGGAGAAAGAACTAAGTTGTGTGATTACACAAACACTCCAAATGATCAATTTATTGCTAGGCCCATTGCCACACCTAAGATAAATGCTGAGAGTTATGAAGTAAGTCCTAGTTTGTTGAACTTGATAACTAGGGAACAATTTGGCGGTAGTGCTATGGAGGATGCCTCTATGCATCTTCATGATTTTGTTGAAATATGTGACATGCAGAAATTTAAAAATGTGGAAAGTGATATTCTAAAACTGAAGTTATTTCCTTTCTCACTTAGAGGAAAAGCTAAAGAGTGGCTGCATTCATTACCTATTGATAGCATTAAAACTTGGGATGATTTAAAAGAAGCTTTCATTAAGAAATACTATCCTCCTGTTAAAATTTTGCAAAATAGAAACAACATTCTTTCTTTTAGGCAAAATGAAAATGAACATGTTGCTATGGCTTGGGATAGGATTAAACTTATGCTTAGAACTTGTCCATCACATGGGGTCAACGAATGGACCATATTACACTCTTTTTACAATGGTCTAAATTACATGTCTAGAAATATTCTTGATTCTGCTGCTGGAGGTGCTTTTATGGGAAAAACTATAGTAGAAGCTAAGAACATATTGGAAAGCATTTTGCAAAACTATAGTCAATGGCATACTGATAGAGCACCTAATCCTTCTAAGAAAGTGAACTCCATAGAAGAAACAAATGATTTGTCATCTAAAATGGATACTATTCTTGCTTTCATTAATAAACAAAATATTGAAAATGTGCCTTTGCAAGAACTAGTTGGTAATAATCCTGAAAATATTGATGTCAACTTCATTAGGAACTATGGTAATAATGGGTATGGTAACAACAATTATAACTCTTATAATAAACCCCCATATGTGCCAAACAAATATACTACTAGTGGTAATGTTTCTAGTGATTTGGAAAACACCATTAGATCATTTATATCTACTCAAAAGGAGCTTAATAAGGAATTTATATCTAAGTTTGAAAAACAAGACTCTTTGTTTGAAAGGGTAGATCAGCTCACTAAGGAAGTTTCCTCATTAAAGAACACCATTATAGCTCAAAAACATGAGGAAACAATTAAATATTGTCAAGAGGTTATAAATAAATCTTGGGAACATATTCATGAGCAAGAGAGAATTGCTAAGGAAACTATTATGGTGTGAAAGAAAGAAAGTTGAGAAGTTAAAATGCTTAGTGAAGTCAAGGACCATTGCTTGACTTAGAGAATTGTAGCTTGCATGAATTAATATCTATCTTACAAAAATTTGCAAGTGATCCTTCTATTAATGTTAACCAAGCTGGTTTTGGTTCTTATATTGCTAATCATGTCTTAAAGAAAAGATTGCTAGGTACAACCAAGAGGCTATGATACCACCTAAGCTTGGGGATGTATGGATTCCCAAAGTCCTAGTAACCATTGGAAAAGAGACACACCATGCTATACTTGATCTAGGATCTAGTGTCTCTGTTTTATCTAAAGAACTATATGAAGTACTTGAATTGAAAAATCTTGAAAAATGCTCTATTGAACTTGCACTTGCTGATGATTCCATTAAACATGCTTTAGGAAAGTAAGTGATGTTATGGTAGAGTTACATATGACATTTGTGCCTGTTGATTTTCTAATCATGGATATGGGGAATAAAACCTCTAGTCCAATTATTCTTGGAAGACCTTTTCTTCGTACTACAGGTGCTATCATTGATTCAAAAGAAGGGAATGTGAAGTTTCAGTTTCCACACAAGAAGTGCATGGAACACTTCCCAAGGAAGAGGGCACATCAAAGTTCAAGCTCCCTCATGAGCTTCGTCCACAATAAACATCAAGTAAGAAGCCTAGCTATATGGCTATAAAGAAAGCGCTTTACGGGAGGCAACCCGGTTGTTTTTATTTGTGATTTTCTTTGTGTCCTCTTGCTGTAACAAGAGACTTGTGTTTAGTTTAGTTTCTGGAATTTTTAATAAAGTGCCAAGTTTTACTCATTTTGGTTTGAAAAGTTGCTTATAGCGTTCGGAGATTTTATTCCTGCACGAATCTGTGCACGGTATGATTTTTAATTCTTATTCTGTAACTCCGAATGAGCTCATATTTAAACTGTAGTGCAACTTTTCATCCTCTGTATGCATGAATTTTTCGGAATTTTCGACAAAGTTAAGTAGGGTAGAAAAATACGTTTTGCTGCTGCTGTTTTTCTGGACAGATTCTGTCCCATTTTGTTTGATGCATGCTTAGAACTTTTAAATGAATTTTTGATCCAATTGAGTTTATGAGTAGGCATACAACATTATACATTTCTGGACATTCATATGAATTTTTGTCTAAGGATTATATGCAGCAAGAAATCTATTTGTTTATCACTACTAATGCCCCACAGAAAAGAAATGGGAGAAACGGTGTTTTGAAGTTTTTTCACAGGGATTAGAGGAGATGCACCAAGAGCTATCCAAGGATGGTGAAGACCATAAGCTTGGGGATGTGAAGACAACCCCACTGGACCTACACACTCTCGGTTTGCACACGTCTAACTTCTGTTTTTCGATCGAAACACTTTATCGCATAAACTTGGAGCGTCTTTTTGTTTGTTTGTTGATTTTTATTTTGTGAGACCACCACACTATCATTTATATATGAGAGAGCTACTGGAAATTTGGGTTGAATTATGTTGGATGCTATTATAAGATTGGGAAAAGGGATGTTGAGTTGATTTTAAAAGATACATATAGTTGCATGATTCATGAGCTTGTTAATGAGTAATAATTTGCAATATTTTATCAAGAGCTATCTTTTATTCATGTTTTGATGCTAAATGTTATTTTACTTGTTTAACATGGATTAGTTAGTTCTATGGACACTCATGCATGCATTTAGATGGTCAACTTTCTCCCTCTTGCTAGCCCAAAAATTCCAACAAGCAAAAACTTGTTTCCAACACCTTCAACCAAAGTTTTTCCAGTGAGTCCACCATATCTACCTATTAGCTTTATGCTATTCCGAGTATGTTTATCATGATATTTGTGTTATCTATACCTCTGAATGAAAATGCTTATGTTGTTATTGTTGTGGGAAAAGTTGGTTATATAGCTCTCGAACTTGATGCACACTTTACTTTCATTGCATAATAAAATATGACCCATTGTGATTAAAATTATGATGTTGTGGCTTGACAAATGTCTTTGGTTGAGAGTTAGCTCATATGTGCTGTCACATGGCAAGCTTTCAACATGCATCATCTCATTTAGTTGATATCATGTACTTTTGTTTATGGATGCTTACCATGGGTGAAATAAATGGGAAATGAAGTGAGTTTAAATGAGTTTGTATAAATGGTTAGAGAGACGCCTGGGCCGCTAATCTAAGCCATGCATCATTCATGGTGGAAATTTACTTACATGCTATGGTGAACCTTCTGTGATACACCTTACAATAAAAAGCTATCCAATGGTAAATAAAAAGGGTGTTGAGATTGTTCATTTGTTTGTTTGTCTTGTCATTTTGATATGGGCTTGTTCCATATCCTGGGACAAGAGGTACCCCAGTTGACGCTCTTAATGATACTATTATTACTTACAATGATATTTAACTTGAACTTGCTTTGTTTTCCAAGTTGAGTAACACATGGAGTAGGTACTTGTATTCAAGGGGCATGAGACTTTCAACCTGTACTTTGTCAAGCACACTACTCATATTGCTTTCACTTTAAACTTAATCATTCAAGATGCTATGATAGGGGAATGAGAGCTTGACACCAAGGATTACCATATTACAATCATTAACTTAAGTAGAGAAGTTCAGAAGTTAGATGAAATTTATTCATGCTTTACCTCTACACATATATATCTTTCCAAAGTGTCCACCTTTTATATTCAGATTTTCATCAATACTCTATGACCATTGTAGGATGTTCTTACTTTTATTATGCATACATGTGGTCCATAGTACTTCTTTTTATGTTACACTTTGTGAATTATCATTGAACATCCTTGCATTGAATACTTGATATCACTTCATAAACTATCTTGCATATTGCTACTCCTTTTAAGAATGAATCATTTACTCTATGTAGCAATAGTAATCATCTTTGATATCCATTGATAGTATTAAATTGCAAAGTCCATGTTAGTTTTATCACCTTCATACTCGAGGACGAGTATAGGTTAAGCTTGGGGATGTTGATGCATGTAAAATGCATACATGAACTTTGCATTTTTTACTTATATTCCAGTCATATTTGCATCATATAAGGGTTATATCACTGTTTTATAATGATTTTGGGAATATTTGATATGTTTCCTATTTTTTATGGAATTAACCCTGCGCAGGCAGAAAACCCTATTTCTTTTTTAATGTTTCAGGGACCCAAACGACGTCCAAATGACCTGGAAATTTACGAGCATCATTTTTGGAAGGAACAAGACTGGGAGCGAAGGAAGCAAACAAGCGGAGGCCCGAGGGCCAAAGAGGTGGGCCCACGCGGCCAGTACCTGGCCGCGTGGGACCCCCCTTTGGCCTCGAGCTCCGTTGCCGTCGATCTTTCCTCCACCGACTCCGTTTGACCTAAAACGCCTATAAAAATATCCCCGACGTTCTCTGGAAGGAGCGCCGCAGAAACACAGAAACACCGAAACAGAGACCTGGAGCTGCAGATTGGAGGGGGAAAACTCCGGCGGGGCGCTGCCGGCGTGGTCTCCATCTTCTCCAACGACTTCTCCACCGTCTCCATGATGAAGAGGGAGTAGTCCACCTCTGGACTATGGGTTTGTGGAAGTAACTTATGTATCTCTCTCTTTGAGCTTCACTAATTAGTACCGTATGAGCTGCTGAACATGATTACGGTCATCTATGTAATACCTTTGTGGTGGATCTTTTTATGAGTTAATATATGTTTGAGATTGCAATGGTTTTGTTTCAGTTATGAAAGTAGATGCATATTATGTACCCCGTTCTTATTTACTTGTTATGATCAAGCATGTTTATGAGAGCGTGAGGGGGAACGTGTGCATTAGTTGGAGTAACGGGGGGTGGCTAGTGCAGTGAACGTGAGAGAAAGTTCTGCGATCCACTTGGGTGTTTTACCTTACTTTGTTGCCTCACTAGGGATAAAAAGAAATACCATGCTACCGGAGATGTGGGTGTGACCATTGCCACTACTCCATGACTAGATCTAGCATGTTCTTATTTTAACTTCATGTCATGATACTTATTGCTATACTCTGAGTTATCTTAATTACTGAGGTGTTATGATTTAGTTCGCATCTTGGTGGAGTATAAGAGACTAATAACCAAAAGGTCTCTATGTTAGGACGTGATGCCCATATAATTATAACTTGTCATTAAACTGTTGTGTTGCAATCTCATATGTCAACTCTAGTGTTCCATTGTCTACCACTTTATTAAAGAGAGAGTGCATTTGTGAAACCATGAACCCCGGTCCATTTTTAATCATAAGAAACACCTTTCCAACATTTTACCACTTTTCCATTTTCTGCCATTTAAAAATCCGAAAATACAAAAACACTTTTACATCTTGCATTCATCATAAAAACCCAAAAATATCATTTATCATTGCTACCACCATCCTTGCATATTTATTTACCACCATTGCATATTTATTTCTTGTTTGCATTGCATATTATCTTGATATCATTCTACACCTTGTGCTTGACAACCACTAGGTGAGGTTGAGGACCAAAACATTTACTTTGTTTTGTAGGTAACCAAAAGAAGGATAGGAAGATAAATCTTCACTACTGATTCCCCGAGAGTTCGATATTAAACCCTCGAGTCACCCTCGTGGGGAAAACACGTCTTCCACTTACTACACACTCTGCACTTGGAGTCTCAACCTAACCCATTTACTTTTCACGCAGGTAATCACGCGAAGGGCTAGCAACTGTTTTCTGGAGCGTTGGGGGGTAACTACGTGAAGGGCCATCATGCGTAGCAAAGAAAAAAAAACTAGCACCCACTTCCCACACATCCAAGCAGAAAAAAAACAGAGGAGAGAAGCTGGTGGGAGGGTTATTATAGGCAGGGGAGGGGTATTAGTCCCGGTTCGAGACACGAACCAGGACTAAAGCTCCGCGGCACGCCAGTATCCGGATCTGGAGCTTTAGTCCCGGTTCGTGGCACGAACCGGGACTAATGTCCCAACGAATGGGACCAATGGTACAGGCCCCTGGCAGCTCGAACCGGGACCAATGCCTGGCATTGTCCCGGTTTTTCCCTAAACGGGGCTAATGCAAAATTGGGCTCCGGACGAAAGCCTCATTTTCTACTAGTGTGGTGTAGCCTCGAGGCATCACTCGTTAGCATGGCAAGGTTAGTGCGTCGATTTCCCCCTCAGAGAAAAAGCGGAGTGGTTGCACAGTTTTTTGTTTTCCACGGTAATGGACAAAATAATATGCGGGAAGGAGGATTCAAACAAATACCTGAAGTCCGTACATGAGATTAAAACTCAGTTTTTTCATGGTCGATGGAAAACCAATTTCATCCTGACAGTAACCCTGTTTCTTTCACGTTTCCATGTACAATTGTTTATAGTCATACGATTCCTTAGAATTCAAATTTTGGGCGCCCAAAATTTTGGGCCCTGTACGGCCGGCACGGTCCGCACAACAGTGGGCCCAGGTCTGCCGACTCGTTCCCGAGCCCCGTCGCTATGCTAGTCATGGGACCCTAGGTACATCATCGCGGACTTCGTCATGGGCGACAGGTGTGGTGTATATGGCGGCGCCCTCGCACGATGACGTCGTTGAGACGCCATCAACTACAATGTAGACTAGAGTCGGTATGTGACTAGGTGCTTGACGACGACGGCAAGGAGTGAAACAAGACGGAGCACATAGCCAGATAACTTGCAGTTTAATTGGTTAGCATAGCCGATATTAATTTTATAGTTGTCATCGTATTTGGCTGATTAATTTTGACCATTAACCATGGTATCTAAATTGTAAATCTATTCTGACACCTTAGAATTTGTTCCGGAGTGTGCGTGCGATGTGTTTTGGTGGGTTCTCTTCTCTTGGGGCTGGACCGCTGGAGCATGTGTGCATGTGTTTTTGGTGGTTTCCTTTGAGTCATTGGATGGACTAGGTGGGTGGTGACGGTGGGGATGGGTGATCTGTGTGGAGCTCAATGGAGTAATCTCATTGGCTGGAGGTTGTGTCTAGCTATGTTTCTTTTCGCTTTTTCTTCCGCGTAGAGGCGAGTGGAGTGATATTATTGGTCTGTCACCACGCGAGCAACCATTCTTTGTTTGGGTCAAAACTATTAATCCACCCGTATTTAGTGCTTAGTTATATCTCACACATTGCACATGCATGGTTCATCAATATATCTCCTCCCCTCGGCAGGCTGGCCGACTAGGCCATGGATCATCACAGCCGATGGGCGCCCGTCCGGAGACCGGGCGCACCGCGTCAACCCGCGACATTTTCATCGTAGTCACGGCCCTCCTTTTCGTAAAGAACATAAATCTCCAGTTGTGCCAAATTTTACTATCTTCGTACCTACAAAGATATCATCCTCTACTAATAATTTGTACATATATCGCTTATTTTACAAAATCTGTGATCCCGCGGCCGGAGCCATTGATGGTCCGAAGAGCAAGGCCTTGATACCTGCAAAAGTAAACGGGATTAGGTTGAGACTCCAAGTGCAGAGTGTATAGTAAGTGGAAGACAGTTTTCCCCACGAGGGGTGACTCGAGGGTTTAATATCGAACTCTCGGGGAATCTGAAGTGGTAGATTTATCTTCTTATCCTTCTTTTGGTTACCTACAAAACAAGGTTAGATGTTTTGGTCCTCAACCTCACCTGTGGTTGTCAAGCACAAGGTGTAAGAATGATATCAGGATAGTTATGCAATGCAAACAAGAAATAAATATGCAATGATGGTGGATGCAATGTAAATGATATTTTTGGGTTTTTGAATGATGTATGCAAGATGAAAAGTATTTTTGTATTTTCGGATTTAATGATGGCTGAAAATAGAAAAGTGGTATATGGTGTTGGAAAGGTGTTTCTTATGATTAAAAATGGACTGGGGTTCATGGTTTCACAAATGCACTCTCTCTTTATAAAGTGGTAGACAATGGAACACACAAAGTTAACATATGAGATTGCAACACAGGGTTTGATAACAAGTTACTTAGATATATGGGCATCACGTCCTAACATAGAGATCTTTTGGTTATTAACCTCTCTTATACTCCACCAAGATGCGAACTAAATCATAACACCTCAGTAATTAAGATAACTCAGAGTATAGCATTAAGTATCATGACATGAAGTGAAAATAAGAACATGCTAGATCTAGTCATGGAGTAGTGGCAATGGTCACCCACATCCCCGGTAGCATGGTATTTTAGTTTATCCCTAGTGAGGTAACAAAGTAAGGTAAAGATACCAAAGTGGATCGCAGAACTTTCTCTCACGTTCACTGCACTAGCCACCCCCGTTACTCCAACTAATGCACACGTTCCCCCACACACGCTCTCATAAACATGCTTGATCAAAACAAGTAGACAAGAACGGGGTACATAATATGCATCTATACTCATAACTGAAACAAACATTGCAATCTCAAACATATATTAACTCATAAAGATCCACCACAAAGGTATTACAACGGTGACCGTAATCATGTTCAGCAGCTCATACGGTGCTAATTAGTGAAGCTCAAGAGAGGAGAGATACATAAGTTACTTCCACAAACCCATAGTCCAGAGGTGGACTACTCCCTCTTCATCATGGAGACGGTGGAGAAGTCGATGGAGAAGATGGAGACCACGCCGGCAGCGCCCCGCCGGAGTTTTCCCCCTCCAATCTGCAGCTCCTGATCTCCGTTTCGGTGTTTCTGTGTTTGTGCGGCGCTCCTTCCAGAGAACGTCGGGGGACCTTTTTTATAGGCGTTTTTAGGTCAAGAAGATGTCGGTGGAGAAGAGATCGAAGGCAACGGAGCCACGAGGCCCAAACGGGTGGGTCCCACGCGGCCTGGTACTGTGCCGCGTGGGCCCCTCGTTTGGCCCTCGGGCCTCCGTTTGCTTGCTTCCTTTTCGTAGTCTTCTTCCTTCCAAATATTGACGCCCGTAAATTTCCAGGTGATTTCGTTGACGTTTGGGTCCCTGAAACATTAAAATACAAAACTAGGGTTTTCTGCCTGTGCAGGGTTAATTCCATAAAAATAGGAAATATGAGATATTCCAAAATCATTATAAAACATTGATATAACCCTTATATGATGCAAATATGATTGGAATATAAGCAATTAAAGTGCAAAGTTCATGTATGCATTTTACATGCATCAACATCCCCAAGCTTAATCCATGCTCGTCCTCGAGTATGAAGATGATAAAACTAACATGGACTTTGCAATTTAATACTTAACAATGGATATCAAAGATGATTACTATTGCTACATATAGTCAAATGATTCATTCTTCAAAGGAGTAGCAATATGCAAATAGTTTATGAAGTGATATCAAGTATTCAAGACAAGGATGTTCATTGATAGTTCACAAAGTGTAACATAGTAGCAAGTAATATGGAACACATGTATGCATAATGATAAGTAGAACATCCTACAATGGTCATAGAGTGTAGATGAAAATCTGAATATGATAGGTGTACACTTTGGAAAGATGTATATGTGAGTAGAGGTAAAGCATGCATAAGTTTCATCCAACTTCCAAACTCTTCTACTTAAGTTAATGATTGCAATAAGGTATTCATTGGTGTCAAGCTCTCATTGCCCCTATCATAGCATCTTGAATGATTAAGGTTAAAGTGAAAGCAAATATGAGTAGTGTGCTTGACAAAGTAAAGGTTGGATGTCTCATGCCCCTTGAATACAAGTACTACACCATGATTACTCAACTTAGGAAACAAAGCAAGTTCAAGTTATATCATTGTAAGTAATAATAGTATCATCAAGAGCGTCAACTGGGGTACCTCTTGTCCCAGATATGGAACAAGCCCATATCAAAATGACAAGACAAACAAACAAATGAAAATCTCAACACCCTTTTTATTTACCATTGGAATAGTTTTTATTGCAAGGTGTCATAGAATTCACCATAGTATGTAAGTAAATTTCCACCATGAATGATGCATGGCTTAGATTAGCGGCCCAGGCGTCTCTCTAACCATTTATACAAACTCATTTAAACTCTTCATTTCCACCTCATTTCACCATGATAGCATCCATAACAAAAGTACATGATATCAACTAAATGAGATGAAGGAGCATGTTGAAAGCTTGCATGTGACAGCACATATGGGCTAACTCCAACCTCGAACATTTATCAAGCCACTAGCATCATAATCTTAATCACAATGGGTCATGTTTTATTATGCAAATAAAAGAACATTGTGCATCAAGTTCGTGAGAGCTATATAACCAATTTTTTCCATTGCAATCAATAACATAAACATTTTCATTCAGAGGTAAGATAACACAAACAACATGTTAAACATACTCGGAATAGCATAAAGCCAATAGGTAGATATGGTGGACTCACTGGAATAACTTTGGTTGAAGGTGTTGGAAACAAGTTTTTGCTTGTTGGAGTTTTTGGGCTAGCAAAAGGGAGAAAGTTGACCATCTAGATGCATGCATGAGTGTCCATAGAACTAACTAATCCATGTTAAACCAAGTAAATAACAATCAGCACCAAAACATGAATAAGTGATAGCTCTACAAAAAGAATTTGCAAACTATTACTCATAAACAAGCTCATGAATCATGCAACTATATGTATCATTAAAAATCAATCAAACATCCCTTTTCCCAATCTTATAAAAGCATCCAACATATTTCAACCCATATTTCCAGTAGCTCTCTCATATATAATTGATAGTGTGGTGGTCTCTCAAGACTCAAACAAAAAAAAAACGACGCTCCAAGTTTATGCGATAAAGTGTTTCGATCGAAAAACAGAAGTTGGACGTGTGCAAACCGAGAGTGTGTAGGTCCAGCGGGGTTGTCTTCACATCCCCAAGCTTATGGTCTTCACCATCCTTGGATAGCTCTTGGTGCATCTCCTCCAATCCCTGTGAAAAAACTTCAAAACACCGTTTCTCCCATCTCTTTTCTGTGGGGTGCATTAATAGTGATAAACAAATAGGTTCCTTGCTGCATATAATCCTTGAAAAAAATTCATATGACATGTCCAGAAAGTGTATAATGTTGTATGCCTACTCATAAACTCAATTGGATCAAAAAGATTCAACTTAAAAGCTCAAAGCATGCATCAAACAAAATGGGACAGAATCTGTCCAGAAAAACAGCAGCAGCAAAACGTATTTTTCTACCCTACCAAACTTTCTCGAAAAATTCCGAAAAATTCATGCATACAGAGGATGAAAAGTTGCAACTACAGTTCAAATATGAGCTCATTCGGAGTTACAGAATAAGAATTAAAAATCATACCGTGCACTGACTCGTGCAGGAATAAAATCTCCGAACGCTATAAGCAACTTTTTCAAACCAAAAAGGGTAAAACTTGGCACTTTATTAAAACTCCAGAACCTAACTAGACACAAAATCTCTTGTTACAGCAAGAGGACACAAAGAAAAATCACACACAAAATAACCGGGTTGCCTCCCGCAAAGCGCTTTCTTTATAGCCATATAGCTAGGCTTCTTACTTGTTGTTTTATTGTGGACGAAGCTCATGAGGGAACTTTGTGGTTCCCTCTTCCTTGGAAAGTGTTCCATGCACTTCTTGTGTGGAAACTGAAACTTTACATTCCCTTCCTTTGAATCAATGATAGCACCTGTGGTACGAAGAAAAGGTCTTCCAAGAATAATAGGACTAGAGGTTTTATTCCCCATATCCATGATTAGAAAATCCACAGGCACAAAAGTCATATGTAACTCTACCATAACATCACTTACTTTTCCCAAAGCATGTTTAATAGAGTCATCAGCAAGTGCTAGTTCAATAGAGCATTTTTCAAGATTTTTCAATTCAAGCACTTCATATAGTTCTTTAGATAAAACAGAGACACTAGAGATAATTGCAAACCACATAAGTATTTCTCAACATAAGCAAATTTCTCCTCTATGGTGTTATTAGGAGAATTCAGGAACAAAGTGGGACTCTCATGGGTGAGAGTATTGTCACAAACAGCAAGATTATCATTTTATCCTCACATAGAGAAGTAACAACTTCCAAACATGTAGGATTATCAATAGGCATAGGACCATCTTCTAAAGCATTATCATATAGCTCATTTAAGCAACACTCTTCATTATCATCAATGAGTTTACTAGTAGCATTATTAGTTTCATCATAATAGCATGGGTTATCATATATAACAAAGGATTTTCGAATTTGAGTGTTACTATCATTTGTTGAAGGTGAAGTTGGGAGATCCAACTCTTCATTCTCCAGTTGTTCATCTTTTTCAGCATCTTCTTGAGATTGCATGGGCATCCCCAAGCTTAGGTTTTTATCCTCTTCTTCACATTCTTCCTCTTCCAAGCTTATGTGTTCATCATCTTTTTCCTGCAAAATATTAGTACTTTCTTGGGGAGTAAAATATTTAAGAAAAACCTCCATCAAAATACTCCAATCAGTTTTCACTTCTTCATCCAAAGACATGTACCAATCACGAGCATTACCAGATAAAGACAAATATAATAGCTTCCTTTTTATTTGATCATCAGAAATACCAGGAAGCCTAAATAAACCACATATTTCATCAATTGTTTTATGTGTTCACATGCAGACTTAGTTCCATCCCCTGTAAATGGATTTTTCATAACTCTTTTAACATGGCCAATGGGAATTTTATATCCCACTTTAGGTACCTCAGACACAGTAGTTTCAACCACTTTAGCAGTAGTGGCATAAGCACTTTCATATAGAGCAAGGTGCAGCGATGCATGATTCATAAAAGCCATAGTCGAAGCATCAATAATTTTTGGCTTTTCTCTCAGGTGTGGCAATGGGCTTTTCTCCATTTTAGCAAGTTTTTATGTGTTTTAGATTTTTATGCAAAACTGAAATAAATATGATATGATATGCAATGACACTAACAAAACAAATAAATTGCTTTGTAAGTAAAGATGGATAAGATGGTGCTCACGTAGGTGCAACCTCCCCAAGCTTAGGTGTTAGCACAAGTTGGTGACGTTGACTTTGTTGTGAGATGAATGCGATGATGCACACCCTTGGATAAATCTCTCAGCTACGATTCCCCGGCAACGGCGCCAGAAAACGTCTTGATGGTCCCGAAGAGCAAGGCCTTGATACCTGCAAAAGTAAACGGGATTAGGTTGAGACTCCAAGTGCAGAGTGTATAGTAAGTGGAAGACAGTTTTCCCCACGAGGGGTGACTCGAGGGTTTAATATCGAACTCTCGGGGAATGTGAAGTGGTAGATTTATCTTCTTATCCTTCTTTTGGTTACCTACAAAACAAGGTTAGATGTTTTGGTCCTCAACCTCACCTGTGGTTGTCAAGCACAAGGTGTAAGAATGATATCAGGATAGTTATGCAATGCAAACAAGAAATAAATATGCAATGATGGTGGATGCAATGGTAAATGATATTTTTGGGTTTTTGAATGATGTATGCAAGATGAAAAGTATTTTGTATTTTCGGATTTAATGATGGCTGAAAATATAAAAGTGGTATATGGTGTTGGAAAGGTGTTTCTTATGATTAAAAATGGACTGGGGTTCATGGTTTCACAAATGCACTCTCTCTTTATAAAGTGGTAGACAATGGAACACACAAAGTTAACATATGAGATTGCAACACAGGGTTTGATAACAAGTTACTTAGATATATGGGCATCACGTCCTAACATAGAGATCTTTTGGTTATTAACCTCTCTTATACTCCACCAAGATGCGAACTAAATCATAACACCTCAGTAATTAAGATAACTCAGAGTATAGCATTATGTATAATAAGAACATGCTATATCTAGTCATGGAGTAGTGGCAATGGTCACACCCACATCCCCGGTAGCATGGTATTTTAGTTTATCCCTAGTGAGGTAACAAAGTAAGGTAAAGATACCAAAGTGGATCGCAGAACTTTCTCTCACGTTCACTGCACTAGCCACCCCCGTTACTCCAACTAATGCACACGTTCCCCCACACACGCTCTCATAAACATGCTTGATCAAAACAGGTAAACAAGAACGGGGTACATAATATGCATCTATACTCATAACTGAAACAAACATTGCAATCTCAAACATATATTAACTCATAAAGATCCACCACAAAGGTATTACAACGGTGACCGTAATCATGTTCAGCAGCTCATACGGTGCTAATTAGTGAAGCTCAAGAGAGGAGAGATACATAAGTTACTTCCACAAACCCATAGTCCAGAGGTGGACTACTCCCTCTTCATCATGGAGACGGTGGAGAAGTCGATGGAGAAGATGGAGACCACTCCGGCAGCGCCCGCCGGAGTTTTCCCCTCCAATCTGCAGCTCCTGATCTCCGTTTCGGTGTTTCTGTGTTTGTGCGGCGCTCCTTCCAGAGAACGTCGGGGGACCTTTTTTATAGGCGTTTTTAGGTCAAGACGATGTCGGTGGAGAAGAGATCGAAGGCAACGGAGCCACGAGGCCCGAACGGGTGGGTCCCACGCGGCCTGGTACTGTGGCCGCGTGGGCCCCCTCGTTTGGCCCTCGGGCCTCCGTTTGCTTGCTTCCCTTTTCCGTAGGTCTTCTTCCTTCCAAATATTGACGCCCGTAAATTTCCAGGTGATTTCGTTGACGTTTGGGTCCCTGAAACATTAAAAATACAAAACTAGGGTTTTCTGCCTGTGCAGGGTTAATTCCATAAAAATAGGAAATCATTGAGATATTTCCAAAATCATGATAAAACATTGATATAACCCTTATATGATGCAAATATGATTGGAATATAAGCAATTAAAGTGCAAAGTTTATGTATGCATTTTACATGCATCAGTCATCCACACATACAACACATCCTCAACCACATAGCCCGGGGCCACATAACGGAGGGAATCCACACCATCGTCCGTTCATCTTCGCCATGTGGTTCGTCGTCGATTCGCTCGTGGTATACCGGACGACAAGATGTACGTGTACCAGAGCCGTCTGAGTTAACTACACGGGGTCACTTATGAACTTCCCCAAGATAATGATGCTGAGCCCACTGGAGGTAGAGGTTGTGATCGACGCGCGGTCCAAGACTCAAGACCGTGCATGGTCTGGCTCTCTGATGATGACATGACCATCCCATGTGCCGTGTGGAGACTCCCATCCTGTACAACCTCTCGCCACCAAAAAAGATGGGGTGTTCCCACCGGGGCGGATCGTGCCGAGAAGGATGGAGATGGACGAGAAGTGTCGTCCTAAGAGGGAGACGTCAAGGCATAAACTCATATATGCGGACAAGATCAGGGTGGATCTGATCGTTCACAATTATGTGGAATTCACGAAGGAGTACATGTTGGAATTTATGGGCCTTTTCCACTTTCTGCCCATGGCCCAATTAATTCCGAAAATCTCATGGCCCATTTATTTGGCAGTTAAATGAGTCATTGATTGATAATTAACGGATGCGTTAATTTCGGAAAAATTAAATGAGTCATTGATTGATAATTAACGGACGCGTTAATTTCGGGAAAATTAAATGAGTCATTGATTGATAATTAACGGACGCGTTAATTACTCTGCGGTTTCCGATTCTTTTGGATCGTGGGGCTGTTACCGACTCGATCGTGCGGCTGCGCCCACGTCCTACCGAACGCACTATATATATAGGCCGAGCGAACCCTAGCCGCCACCAGACGCAACACATGGTCCCTCGCCGCCCTAGTTCCAGAACATTGCGTCGCCGTATTCCAAATCTTCTCCATCCCGTCTTCCGGCGTGCACCGGTTGAAGGGACAGTAGGCCTCCGGAACCCCGCCTCTTGTGATCCTGTACGGGAGAGGGGCGATCAGGTTTTTGGGGAGCGCACTCGCGCGACTAATGGCTTCGAGTTCTTCCCCAACGACGACTTCTTTCCCGACATCGCCAATCTCTTCATCAACGACATGGGCGACGCCGGTTCCACTGCTGCTGCTGCCGCATCGTACGTTTTCTTGATCTTTCTGTTTGATATGCTGCTAGAGTTTCTGCTTGTAGTAGTTGCTCTAGATTCGTTCTGTTTTTCTACTGTTATAGTAGATCGCATGATTAGTTTAATTCTGTTTATTCTAGTCATAAACTGTTTATCAATTTCGTGGATTAAATCTACTGCTAAATTGCGTATATATTCAATAATCCATAAACCCGATTATAGGTAATTTGTATCGCCTGGCTTTCTCGCGTCAACGAAGCCATTTCCCTTTAAAGGGGTGTTGTACAAACGGTGGCGCATGAGAGCTCAGAACAGTAACTGCTATGCTGCCACCAAAGGCAAACCTGAGGGCGAGCTTAATTCTGAACAACAAGAAGCTTTTGAGAAGCTCGATACTCTGTTTAAGAGTGCCCTTCTGAGTATTCTTGACGATTCCATTGTGGATTCGTATATGTCTTTTGACACTAGCAAAGACATGTGGGATGCGCTCGAGGCCAAATTTGGGGCCTCGGACAATGGCAGCGAGTTGTACGTCATGGAGCAATTATATGACTACAAGATGACTGATGAGCGTTCTGTTGTACAACAGGCTCATGAGATACAGTCGCTCGCTAAAAAACTTGAGCACTTCAAGTGTAATTTACTGGACAAGTTTGTTGTCGGTGGCATTATCGGCAAGCTTCCACTTTCGTGGAGCAACTTTGCAACTTCTCTGAAACACAAAAGACAAGAGTTTTCCGTTTCAGATCTCATTGGGTCGCTTGATGAGGAAGAAAAGGCGAGAGCGAAGGATACACGTGCTCGAGTTGCTGAGGCTGGTTCTAGTGCCAATATGGTACAGAAAAATAATTACCAGCCGCCCTTCAAGTCCAAATTTAACAAGAGCAACTCAGGGGGTAAAGGCAAGTCTGATGGAAGGTTCAAGCCTTCACAGCCTACCAACTTTAAGAAGAGCAACAATAAGAAGCCGAGGAAGGGATCATGCCACGTTTGTGGTGATCCGGAGCATTGGGCACCTCGCTGTCCCAATCGCCATGAGCTACGCACATCTGAGAACAGTGGCAAGACTGCCAATGTTGTCATTAGTGACACCGTGATGAAGGAATCTGGGTACGTATATTTCCTACCATTCTTTCAGTTTGTCATTCTCCTGAATGGTTGATTGACATGGTGCTAATGTACATGTTTGTGCTGATGCCTCGATGTTTTCTTCTTACCAGGTCATAGGGACTTCCCCGTGCTGATGGGGAACGGTTCACATGCTTTTGTTCATGGCGTTGGCACGGTCGATCTGAAGTTTACTTCGGGAAAGATCGTGCGGCTGAAGAACGTGCATCATGTGCCCTCCATCAATAAGAATCTCGTCAGCGGTTCGCTACTATGTCGAGATGGTTATAAGTTGGTTTTCGAGTCCAATAAAGTTGTAATATCTAAGTATGGACAATTTGTTGGAAAAAGGCTATGAGTGCGGAGGCTTGTTCTGCCTATCTATGTCAGACTTTTGCACTAAAGTTATTAATCATATTTGCCATGAAATTGAGTATAATGTCTAGCATTCACGACTTTGTCATATTAACTTTGGTTGCATGACGCGGCTAGCTAGTTTGGATTTAATTCCGAAATTCACTACTGTCAAAGGTTCCAAGTGTCAAGTATGTGTGCAAGCTAAGCAACCTCGCAAGTCTCATACGGCTGCTGAGGCAAGAGACTTGGCACCGCTGGAACTTATAGATTCAGATCTCTGTGAGATGAATGGCGTGTTGACAAAAGGCGGAAAGAAATATTTCATGACGCTTATGAGACTCCACTAGATATTGTTATGTGTATCTTCTGAAATCAAAAGATGAAGCTTTAAACTTCTTTAAAATCTATAAAGCTGAACAGAGAACCAACTTGATCGGAAAATTAAACGATTGAGGTCCGATCGCGGTGGAGAGTATATTTCCAATGACTTTGATTCGTTTTGTGCGGAACATGGTATAATCCATGAGAGGACGCCTCCCTACTCACCTCAGTCAAATGGAGTGGCTGAGAGAAAGAACCGAACTCTAACTGATTTGGTTAACGCCATGTTAGACACTTCGGGTCTCTCCAAGGCATGGTGGGGGGAGGCTCTATTGACAGCTTGTCATGTCCTAAATCGAGTTCCCATTAAGACGAAAGCTGTTTCTCCATTTGAGGAATGGGAAAGGAAAAATACGAGACTCTCTTACTATCGTACTTGGGGTTGTTTCGCGAAAGTCAATATACCAATTCCCAAGAAGCGCAAGCTTGGACCAAAAACCGTGGATTGTGTTCTTCTGGGCTACGCTTTTCATAGCGTTGGTTATAGATTTTTTGTAGTAAAATCAGAGGTATCCGACGTTAACGTTGGTACGATTATGGAGTCGAAGGATGCAACTTTCTTTGAGGAAATCTTCCCGATCCTAGCTCATCAACTCAGGAGATACCTAATACATCTAGTCAGGAATTGGTTGATATTCCTGATCCTACCATTTCGATAGAACACACTGATAATCCTGTGGAGGATGACAATGAAGTTCCTGTTAGGAGCAAGAGACAGAGGACTGCAAAGTTTTTTGGTGATGATTTCATTGTGTACCTTGTGGATGACACACCCAGCACAATTTCAGAAGCCTATGCATCTCTTGATGCTGAATACTGGAAGGAAGCTGTCCGTAGCGAGATGGATTCCATCTTGGCTAACGGAACCTGGGAAGTCATTGATCGTCCTTATGGGTGTAAACCTGTAGGATGTAAGTGGGTATTCAAGAAATGCTTAGGCCTGATGGTACTATTGAGAAGTACAAGGCGCGGCTTGTGGCCAAGGGTTATACCCAGAAAGAAGGTGAAGACTTATTTGATACTTACTCACCTATGGCTAGACTGACCACGATTCGTGTGCTACTTTCGTTGACTGTCTCGCATGGTCTTCTCGTTCATCAAATGGACGTTAAGACAGCTTTCCTAAATGGAAAGTTAGACGAGGAAATTTACATGGATCAGCCCGATGGTTTTGTAGTACCTGGTCAGGAAGCAAAGGTGTGCAAGTTGTTGAAGTCTTTATATGGCCTGAAGCAAGCTCCTAAGCAATGGCATGAAAAGTTTGAAAAAACTTTAACTGCTACAGGTTTCGTTGTAAACGAATCTGACAAGTCTGTGTACTATCACCATGGTGGGGGCGAGGGAGTTATTCTCTGTCTGTATGTCGATGACATACTGATTTTTGGAACCAACCTTGAATTGATTAAGGAGGTTAAGGATTTCTTATCTCGATGTTTTGAGATGAAGGATCTAGGAGTGGCTGATGTTATCTTGAACATCAAGCTGCTGAGAGATGGTAATGGTGGGATTACACTGCTTCAGTCTCACTATGTGGAAAGGTCTTGAGTCATTTCGGGTATGACGACTGTAAGCCTTCTCCGACACCATATGATCCTAGTGTGTTGCTTCGAAAGAACCAACAGAGTGCTAGATATCAACTGAGACATTCTCGGATTATTGGCTCGCTTATGTATTTGGCTTGTGCCACGAGGCCTGACATCTCTTTTGCTGTGAGCAAGTTGAGCCGGTTTGTTTCTAATCCGGGAGATGATCATTGGCATGCTCTTGAGAGAGTTATGCATTATTTAAAAGGCACTGCGAGCTATGGAATTCACTACTCCGGGTATCCGAGGGTACTGGAGGGTTATAGTGATTCTAATTGGATATCTGATGCTGATGAGATTAAGGCCACGAGTGGTTACGTGTTTACACTTGGTAGTGGCGCTTGTCGGGGGAATACTTTCTGGATTAACCCGCGGCCCAGTGCGACTTACCATACTCGCACGGACAAAGGCCCACTTGGGAGCAAGCCCAATATTGAACCGCCATAAGGGGAAAGATCTAGAAGAAATATCCCGGAGGACGTGAAGACCAAGTAGTCTCCGAGTAGGCCTCTGTGGACGTATTCCTTATGGGAGAAGTTTCCTTTGTAACCTAGCGAGCCTCTGTGTATATAAAGAGAACTCGCAGGACTTAGAGGGGTCAAGTTATCAAGCCCTAAACCCTAGCTCATACGGCGAGTACAAGATCGGATCGCCTCCATTGTAACACCTCGATTATCATATCAATACCAATCTAGGGTAGGCAGGAAGTAGGTCTTTTACCTCACATTGAGGGGGCCGAACCTGGGTAAATCTGTGTTGATCTTTGTTCCTGCGATCCCAAGCTCGGAGATGCTTGACTCGCATAATCCCACACCTACGAAGTCATCTATGACACCTGACGTGACAAACCCACGACAGTTGGCGCCCACCGTGGGGCCTGCGGTCAAGAGCGTCACGTTCCGCGCAGGATCCATAAGTTAGCTGAAGATCTTGTTGTTGGCCGCATCATCACGGTCAACGGCACACCCCTCATCGACGATTCAAGCTGGGGGCCGGAAGCAGATTACTTGGAAACCGGCCACGTCATCCCCTTTGGATCCATCAACGTCTTCGTCGGCTTCATTGGCGGCGAGTCAGAGGATCCATCGCAACATGGCGACTCAGAAGAAGGAGTCGCGGTAACGGTGGACCAAGAAGAAGAATCTATCAACTACGAATCGCTGCCTCTTGAAGACGAAGAAGGCCAATCCATTGAGTATGTCCTTGAGGAAAGGCTATGCGGAGGCCCTGTGGATAGTGGCTCGCCCTCTGTAGAAGATCGGCACGTTGAAGGGGTCTACAGGACCACAGAAGCGGACGAAGGGCTGGGCATGCCACCAGGCAGCTTAGCCCCCACACCGCCGGAAGCAACAGAACAAGCCGCGCTAGACGCATCAGGAGTCGCGGCATCCGCTGCGATGACGCCAGGAGTCGCGGCCTCAGGAGTCGCAAACAGAGAGACTCCACCCGGCGTTGCGACTGCGGGATCAGGATCAAGTGTAGCCCCCAACGCAGCGGTCACGTCGCCACAGGGAAGCGTGTTGCTTACGCCAATATCTGCGGTTAACGCGGCTGCTAGGGTGACAGAATTGGAGGCTACCAGATCGGGTTATATGACGAAGTCCAGAGAATCGCGGATGAGAGAGCCAGGTTGGCGCGTGAGGAACAGCGCCTCCAACAGGAGCAACTGCGACTCATCGAGGAAACCAATACTCTGCAAGGAGTACAGGCCACCTTGCCACACAGACGCCATGCGAGTCGCCTGCAGCTAGGAACAGTAAATCCTATGGAGCTGTTCCAATCGCCTACCGTTGAACCAACAATCGCGGTTCCGTCAGTCGCCACCAACATAGCGCACCCGGTCGCATGGTCAGGGGTCGCACAACCTTCAGTCGCAGTGCCCACACACATGGCACCATCTGCCATGGTTATGCGGTCCGTGGTCCCGTTAGCTGCGCCGCGGTTCAAGCAATCGCTGCACCATCAGTTGTACCAGCGGTTCCATCTTTCACAGCACCAAGAGCAGCGAGATACCTGGATCAAGGGCCATAGTACAGGCTAACAACAGGGCCATGATGCCCCCGCCATTGCCGCAGCCAACCTTTGTTCAGCAGTCGCCACAGCAGCCTCAAAGGTTCCACACGCCACAAGGACATTATGTTAGCCCAGTGGAGAATCTCTTTGCGGCTACAAACATCTTGACCAGGTTAGCGCCAGCAGGAAACACGCCAATGGACAGAGAGGCACGGCGTGCCATTGAGATGCTGAGCACAGCAGTAATACAGCAGGCAAATATGTCCGAACACGCGGGACGGCTGCACTCCACCCCCTACAATAGCAGAGCAACGGCGGAGAGAAGCATCCACGCGGAATCGCCGCGTTGCGACTTCAAGTTCGGCTAGGCGACAAAGGGAAGATCAACCTGCGGCTCAAAATCAACCTCAGCAAGTTCAACCCATAGAAGTTGTGCAGCCGCGCGCGGCGGCTAATCCAATAGGAAGGCCAGCTTCGTCCAATCTATCGTCGCGACTCAAAGGCCCAGTCTGTTTCAGCGAAAGAATCAGGTCTGAACCGTTTCCTGCAGATTTCAAAGGGCCTCGCAAGGTCGCCAACTACAACGCAAGCATGGACCCTGTTACTTGGCTCAACAATTACGAGATGGGCATGAGCATCCTAAACGCATCCGAAGAGATCTGCGCACGTTACCTAAACATGATGTTAGAAGGCAGCTCACATATGGCTGCAAAATTTGCCGCCAAATTCAATAAACTCTTGGGATGAGATGAAGGAAGCTTTTATCAAGAATTTCCAAGGAACATGCAAGCGACTCTGCAGCATAGAGGACCTTGAGCGTTGTGTACAGAAGGAAGGCGAGTCGAGTCGCCACTGGATGAGAAGAGTCGCAGAATCATACATTCCTCAGATAACATACCACCCAGTTCAGCAGTCCTTGTCATGGAGAAAAATTGCAAATTTGAGCCGCTGGTCCACAAACTAGGTCGCATGAAGGACAAAGTCAAGAGCCTAAGCGAGGTAATGGCGGCGGCCAACAAGTATGCTAGCTCGGATAAAACCAGGGATGCATCTGATGGGGAGGAAGAGGAAAATACTGGCAAGGGAAAGAAGGCCAGTAGCAAGCCTCAACAACAGCAAGCTAGCAATGCCAATGCGAGTTATAACAAGCGCAAAAACGAGGAAGGAAACTCAGGGTTAGTCGCAAATACGAACACTCGTTACAAACAAAGCAGCGGCAGAGGAAGGAATTTTCACCCAGTTAACTTGGAAGAGGTTTTCAACCGCCCCTGCGACATCCATATAGGAAAAGATGGGAAACCACCCAACCACACAAAGGCACAGTGCTATCATTACAAAAAGTGGAAGGATGGGCAACCACTCAACACAAACAACAATCATCAAAACAATGAGGGAGGTAACCACGGCGGAGGCAACAACAGCAACAACGCCGTCCAAAATCCGCAGCCAGATCAGCCACAGTTCCCAAAACAGTTGGGTCAGTATCATACCATTGTGGTGAATACTTCAAGGAGGGAACAAAAGCTGCGACGACGCAATCAGGCTGTTAACGCCATAGTACCAGCCGTCCCACAGTGGCTAAAGTGGTCCGAGCAGCCAGTAGTTTGGAGCCGCGAGGATCACCCAGGAGAAATAAATGAAGAGGGCAAACTCGCGCTGGTGGTTGCCCCTCAAGTCGCAGGGTACAAGTTGAGCAAAGTACTGATGGATGGAGGCAGCAGCATCAATATATTATACTATGAAACCTTCAAAAGAATGAACCTCCAAGAAAAGCAGCTACACCCATCAAGAACAACGTTTCACGGTGTCGTGCCAGGCATATCAGCTCAGCCATTGGGGCGAATCAACTTGGAGGTCGCCTTTGGGACACAAAGCAACTTCAGGAGCGAGTACATCTGGTTCGAGGTTGTAGATTTCCAGAGCCCATATCATGCGCTGTTTGGCAGAGAAGCATTCGCAAAGTTTATGGCTAGGCCGTGCTATGTGTACCTAAAGCTTAAAATACCAGGCCCCAGGGGAGTCATCACCATCAATGGCGACAAAAGAATAGCTCAAGAATGCGAAGAAGGCGACAAGGCCATGGCCAGAGCAGCTTGCATCGCAGAGAGCGCGCCCATGCGCGAGTCGCAGGAGAATTTTGATGACATCGTGAAGGCTAAGAGGCACCTGCCTGACTTGCGACTTCAGATTACGGCCGCAAGGGAGGCAAGGAAGTCAAAGGCTACAAGCCATTGCCAATAAGGACACATCCCAGGCATCGCGAGTTGCCATCAGCAGCCGCAACAAAATTATTAAGAGTTTACATCATCAAGCTGGCCACTCAGGGCTAAAAACTTCAATTCTGATCGCCACCTAGGCGCGATCGACCCAATTCTGGTCGCCACTCAGGCGCGACCGACCCAATGTAACACTTCTGATCGCCACCTAGGCGCGATCGACCCAATTCTGGTCGCCACTCAGGCGCGACCGACCCAATGTAACACTTCTGATCGCCACCTAGGCGCGATCGACCCAATTCTGGTCGCCACTCAGGCGCGACCGACCCATGTAACATTCTGGTTGCCACCTAGGCGCAACCGACCCAATCATTTCTGGTCGCCACTCAGGCGCGACCGACCCATGTAACATCTCTGGTTGCCACCTAGGCGCAACCGACCCAAGCATCACTTCTGGTCGCCACCTAGGCGCGACCGACCCTATGTATCATATAATGATTCTGAAATAAAGCATCTCAAACTACCAATTGAGCTGTGAGTCTTTTATTTTTTAATCATTGGTCCCTTGGGGGTGCGGCAGCTTTTTAGCGCGGCCTATTCCTTGGGATCGCCAAACAAGTGGCATTTATCGTGATTATACTCAACCTCTCTTGGATGCGACTTGCACTATGCGGCCAAAGTACTGGGGGTGCGGCGTCAATCGAGTTTGATTGCCTATCATGGCCGCTCTCGACCCTGAACACGCACTTTTTACCTGGGAAATACTGAGCCGCGCAAGGGCCTAAGTGAGGAAAAACCGAGACAAATCATAAGGACCAGCCTATTGGTCGAAACATGTACTGCTGAGAGTACTTAAGCAAACCATAAATTGTCTTATGACACATAAATTCTAACAATTATTACAGGCCGCTAAGGGCCAAGATCATAAACCATTGTTTCTCTTCTTCATTTGTGCGCAGCTTTTGGCCGGTGGGAAGGAGGAACAGGCGGCTTACCAAGCTTGCCAGAAGGAGCAGTCGCAGGCTCGCTGGACGGTTTCTCCGTCGTGGGCTTGGGGGCTGCAGAGCTGGAAACACCCGGTGAAGGGTTCTTCTCCTGTGGATCACCGCACTGGATGATGGAGCGGGTAACTTCTCCCATCTGCTTCCATCTGCATTATACTTGCCCATATAGGTCGCAAGATCTATCCCCTCCACCAGCTCAGTCGCATGGCCGCGCATGTCCTTCCAAGTCGCCGAATATTCTGAGGCCTTCAGCTCGGTGCCATCCACTTTCTTCGAGGGCCTGCCTTGTGCAACCTTGGCAGCATCAAAAGAAGGATAATATGTCTTGGCCAAAGCAAGAACATGAGCCGCACCGGTGCGAGCTGAGGATTCTTTCCAGTCCAAAAAATATTGAGGCGCCTTGAGCAGTCTCTTCAAAAGTCCCTCAGCATCAGCAGGAGCAGGCTTTTTCGGCAGAAGACTTGGACAGCGACCTCATGGCATCGCAAGTTCTTCGCGAAAACTCGCGGATATACTCCAGCTGTTCTTGAGTACTGCCGCGCTGCACCTTGGCATCTTCACCTACATCAAGGCATGTCTCCGTCAGCTCTACAACATACAGGCAAAGATAGTAGAGAAAACAGATGCAGATATGAGTCGCAAAACATACCAGTTAACTCTTGAGTCATGATGCACACTTTGGCGTGGACAAGGTTATGGGCATCAGAAACTTTTTTCAACTTTTTCTCAAGCTCGCCAATGGAAACAGCCTTGAGCCTTGCGTCCTCGTTGGCATCAGCAATGGCGTCTTTCTGAGCACTGATTTGGAGGTCCAGTTGCTGGACCCTCTCTTGAAACTTCTCTTCAACCGTTTTAAGCCGCAGCTCGGTG
The DNA here is from genome assembly GCA_947311845.1 of Poa pratensis. Taxonomy (NCBI): domain Eukaryota; kingdom Viridiplantae; phylum Streptophyta; class Magnoliopsida; order Poales; family Poaceae; genus Poa; species Poa pratensis. Next base: position 27,020,609 of record CAMZMU010000095.1, read on the forward strand.
GCTTTGGCTTGTTCAGATAACTTGAAGCTTTCATCAGATAGCTCGCCCATCCTGGTTTCCCTCTTCTTCAGCTCAGCGTCACGCTGGCCAAGGAGCTCGCGCAGCCTCTCCAGTTCAGAAGGAGTATCCCCCAACTGCTTTTCCAAGGCGAGTTTGGCAGCTGTTATGGAGCTTAGTTCCTCCTACAAAGAGTACATCAGTTAGTAAGTACATATCAACAGCTAAAAGAGAAGCATCAAGTCTCCCTTTAAGTCAAAGAAGAAACTTGATCCTTGGGGGCTAGAGACAGATAAGTGGAAGCAGAAGTTTACCTTATAAGCCGCAGACAGGTCAGACAGTGCTTTGCGGAGCTCCATGGCTTGCTTGTCATTTGAGGCAATGATGGCCTCTGACAGTTTCTCAGCGCGGCTCATGGAGGAGGAGGAAGCAACCTCAGCACGCAGAATTGGCGACCGCAGGCTGTCGGCCGCTGGCGACTCAATCACCGGCGCATCAGCATCCTTGGCCATTACAGCTATGGAGGAAGGGTTGACCTTCTCCACGTCTGGATCGCAAGGGGATCCGTTCTATCCTCCAGAGCCACCTCTTGGGCAGCTGTGTCAAGAACAGGGACCGTGGCCAAGTCATCTGTGGTGGCCACGCCCTCTACCATGGCGGTATGAGCCGCAGGTGATAAACGCGGCTCAACCGCGGTTTCAGAAACAACTCCAGGATCAGCCGCGGATTTAGCCGCACTTCTGCAAAAAGCAAGGGTGTGAAGAAGAAGCACATAAGCCAGAATAAAAGTATTATAAGCGCAAGGAAAATCACTAACTCTGGAGCCATCTTCACAAAGGCCATAAGCTCGCCACTTGACGGTGAGGACAGGCCTTGGGTCCCAGAATCTACGAGAAGAAGTTTGCGTGTCAATAGAGGAAAAAGAATAAGCATTCAAGATGACAAGACAGCAGAAATTACCAGAGTGGGGACCCATGTCTTCTTCAGTTGAGGCGGTGGTTTGTACACACGCCTGGCAGCGGAGGAGGTCGCGCCCGTAGCAGGTTTGCGACGCTTCGTGGCTTTAGGATTTTCCAGAGCATCAAGCTCTGGCTCCTCACGAGATAGCCTCTTGGAGGCTCTACGGGGAGTTGGTCCAGCCGCGGCAACAGAACTCGCGGCTGGCACTGGACTGTCATCCTCGTCCAGTTCAGTCTCTTCACCTTCTGAGGCCGCAGAGGCGACAGAGGGGATATCAGCAGTTTCGCTGCCCTCTAGAGTGGGCAGCAACTTCTTTCGTGCGGCATGCTTGGGAGCAGCAGTGCCGGCGACGGTCGCAGGCAGCGACCAGTAATTCTCATCAGCCTGGATCAGGAAGATATAAGTTGCAGTATTAAGAAAGGAATGCGACTCAACTACGAAGGCAAAAGACAGAGAAGAGGAGTTACCTCAAAAGGCTTGTTGTTAACACTGAAAGGGGCAAGCCCCACCTTGTCAAAGGAGATGTCCTTCTCCCAGTCACGCGGGCGACGAATTCCACCCAATCCTCAGGCCTCCAGTCCGCAGCCTTGATGCGATCGACGTCGGCAGAGTGCCTGTGCACTCAAGAAAGGATCGCTGTCGTGGACTCACGGGTTGGACGCGCCATTTGGTCCAGCAAGAGAGAAGATCAAGGCCAGTAAGACCATGACCTATTAAGGCGCGGACCTTGATCAGCGACTCATTGATGAAGGGCATGGCCGAGTCGCGGGGCTTTGATTTCAGTGCCTCGGAAGGCACGAAGGGGTGTTGGACCAGGAGGGGAGACAGTTTCGCCCTCCGGAGAAGTATCTTGGCAGTAGAAAAAAGATTTTTGCCAAGACCTGGGCCGATTTGCCAGGGCCAGCTTGGGAAGAACAGAGTTTCGATGGCGTTGAAGAGAGATGGCGCCTACCTGAACATAGGCGCCACCCTTGGAGACAAGTTGGCTGTTGCAGGTGAAAGAGGCCAGCCACAGATCGATGTTGGGGGCTATGCCAAGATAGTCCTCGCACAACACATGAAAATTGCTCACCTGGAGCATTGAGTTGGGCCCGATGTCGTGAAGACGGAGGCCTAGGCGTTGCAGCAGATTGCGGAAGAAGGGAGAACCTGGCGGCGTGAATCCACGCTCCACGTGCTCCACGAACATCACCAGCTCGTTGGGCTTGGGGCGCGGCTCGATTTCATCGCCTGGCGCCCGCCAGACGCCGTCCTCCTTCGGCGGCAAGAAGCCAGCTTCGGCCAGATCCGCGAGAGTTTCCTCCGTCACCCAGGATCCTTCCCAGTTGCAGGAGATCCTGCGCTTATCGTCAGATGGTTTTGCCTTGGGCGCCATTGCGAAGAGGAGATTGGATTGGGGAACTAAGCTCGGATTGAGGAAGAAGACGGCGCGGCTAGGGATGAGGAGATTGCAAGGGCAAGTGAATAATGACCTAGGTGGCCGCAGCTTATAACTGAAGGGACCCGCAACTAACGGCATAATCTGCGCTCGCAACCAACGGCACAATTTGCGCCCGCAAAACGAGTAACGGTCCGCATTAAAGGAAACCGAATATTTCCAGAAGGGGAGATGAGTCGCGCAGATAAGTCACAGCTCTGAGTCGCATAAGTCAGAAGATTGGTCAGAACGTTTGCAGTGCGGCTCAGTGACCATTTCAAGAGGTCAGAAGGTTCTCACCGTAAAGTCCTAACCAATCTTGGGGGCTAATGTCGGGGGAATACTTTCTGGATTAACCCGCGGCCCAGTGCGACTTACCTTACTCGCACGGACAAAGGCCCACTTGGGAGCACGCCCAATATTGAACCGCCATAAGGGGAAAGATCTAGAAGACATATCCCGGAGGACGTGAAGACCAAGTAGTCTCCGAGTAGGCCTCTGTGGACGTATTCCTTATGGGGAAGTTTCCTTTGTAACCTAGCGAGCCTCTGTGTATATAAAGAGGACTCGCAGGACTTAGAGGGGGTCAAGTTATCAAGCCCTAAACCCTAGCTCATACGGCGAGTACCAGATCGGATCGCCTCCATTGTAACACCTCGATTATCATATCAATACCAATCTAGGGTAGGCAGGAAGTAGGTCTTTTACCTCACATTGAGGGGGCCGAACCTGGGTAAATCTATGTTGATCTTTGTTCCTGCGATCCCAAGCTCGGAGATGCTTGACTCGCGTAATCCCACACCTACGAAGTCATCTATGACACCTGTTGTGACAAACCCACGACAGCGCTGTTTCCTGGAAGTCTTGCAAGCAGACCATCTTAACGAGGTCAAATATGTAAGCAGAACTCACAGCGTTAGACACAGCCACTGTTGAAGCAGAGTGGCTTCGTGAGCTTTTGATGGACTTACCTGTGGTTGAAAAACCAAAACTGAAAGGACATATCCTTCCCCACAGTGTTTTGATGTTTGTTGACAACACACTTAGATGTCTAATGTGTGTGCTAAAAGTGTGCAGGATTGTATCAATTAATATTGCACAGGTTTTGTCTCAAGAAAAGGAAGAAAAGCAGTCTTCATAGCTTCAGCCGGTACTACCGGGTTCACCCCGGTACTACCGGTGTTCTGCCATGCGGAACTACCGGGCCCAGTACCGGATCTCCAAAAGCTCTCTGGACTCGCTCGATTTAATCCGGTAGTAGCCCCGGTAGTAGGCGCGGTACTACCGGGTGGGAGCACTACCGGACCAGGAGGTCCGGTACTACCGATGCGCGCGTGGAGAGTCGTTGACCAGTCTGGCGCCAGGCCGTCATTCCCTGTCAGCCGGTACTACCGGGCGAGGCCCGGTACTACCGCTGCGGGCTGTTTACAGCTCCAACGGCCAGATTTCTGGGAGGGGTATTTATACCCCTCCACCTACCTCCGGTGGACTAAGCTTGATTCCTCACTCTCTCTCCACCATTGTTGCAAGCTTCAATCTACTAGAGCTCCCACTCCAACCACTCAAACACGTTGATACTTTGAGGAGTGAAGGAGGAGCCCTAGATCCGCATCTCCACCGAGCCGATTTGTCTACATCGACCTAGTCACTTGTAGATCTTGTGTAACTTGATACATTGGATACCTAGAAGATACTTGTGATTCTTGTGGCTTTGGTAGCCACAAGGATTAGCCGGGAGCCTCCAATTAAGTTGTGGAGACGCGACCCGGCCTTGTGATTCTTGTGGCTTTGGGAGCCGCGGGAATTTGGTGAGAGCCTCCAATTCGGTTGTGGAGTGTGCCTCATCCTTGTAAAGGTTTGTTGCCGACCTCGAGGGCATCATATAGTGGCTCGTGGATCTCCTCATCGGAGGATAACACGAGGGAGATACGGTGTGCCATATCAAGGCTATTCGGAGTTCACTTTGTGACTCCGCACCGCTCCAACGGAGACGTAGCTTCCATTGGGAAGTGAACTTCGGTAGAACATCTCCGCGTCACCGTGTGGTTATCTCTTAACCTTCCTTTACTCGTATTGCTAGCTTATCTTGTGTAGAATATCTTGCTAGCTTGTTTATTGCTCATCATATAGGATTGTTCATCTAGTTGCATATCTAGAGAACTTATATTTGAGCAATTCCCGAATTTGTATTAAAAGAAAAAAAATTTGTAGTTGCCTATTCACCCCCCCTCTAGTCAACCTACTCGATCCTTTCAATTGGTATCAGAGCAAGGTCTCTTTATTAAGGGCTTAATCGCCTAAAGAGGAGGATGGCTAGTGCGGAGGAAGTACAACGTGCTAAAGATGAGGAGTTAAAACTTGCTAAGGAACAAGAAAAATGATAGAGAACAACTTGACAAAGAACTAATGAAGCGGGAATAATCCCTCCCGAGGGTGATGCCCCAATCACCATGAAGTCCATGATTGAACTTTTTGGGTACATGAAAGGCAAAATGGTGGATGAGGTGTATACTCGGGTATCTAATCAAAATGGCTCCTCATCATCCGCTAGCCCTATTAAGGGTGCTAGTGACAAGGATAAAAATGATAAACCTAATGAGAAGCCTTCTCTTAACTTTGCTCCACCTAGCTCTTATCTCACTCAAGTTTCACTCACTCAACCTCATATAACCAACCTTGGTAGACCCCCTCCTAAGCTTGATAATACTCGTTATTTCACTTGGAAGAAATCTATGGAGTCTTATTTTCGCAGCTCATCGGTGCATCTTTGGAGGGTGGTTCTACATGGTTTCAACCCGTTGATCCCAACAACTTGACCAAGCAAGAAGAGATTGATGAGCAACTTGATGCAAATGCCAAGTACATTCTTGAGAGTGCTATGACCGCAAATGATGAAGATCATGTGCGGAATCTCAAAACTTGCAATGAGGCTTGGCTCCATCTTGAAACCGTGTATGAAGGAAATGAGGGCATTCAACGCTCCAATGCGGCCGTCCTTCAACATCAAGTTGACAACTTCATCATGCTAGACGAAGAGACTCCGACCGAACTTTACCGAAGACTCTACAAGCTTGTGGTGACATGTAGGGAAAATGGAAAGAAGGATATGGATGATGAATGGGTCAAGGCCAAGTTCCTTCAAGCAATTATGCCATATAGTGAAACTATGGTGATGAACCTCCATGCAAGAGCGGATTACACAACAATGACTCCCAATGACATGTTGGCTCAATTTGTCACCTATGATACATTGAAGTCCACATCCAAGTCTTTCAACCAAGTCCGTGGCCCAAAGACTCTTGCTTTGAAGGCTCGTGTGGTAGACCATCCAAGATATGAAGAAAGCCCGGTCTATGAAGGTGAAGAAGACTTGGAGGGTGAGCTCAATGAAGTTCTTGCACTTGCCGCCACCCGGTTTTGGAACAAGAAGAACAAGAGCGTCAACCCTCCACCAATAAAAAGAATGTGCTTCAATTGTGGAAAGGACACTCATCTTGTGAAGGATTGCCCCTATGAAAGAAGAGAGGATAATGGTGGTCAACTCATTCTAAAGAAGAACAAGTACCACCCCAAGCCTACCTACATGAAGAGATCACCTCAAAAGGCTCTTGTGGCATCCCATCAAGAGGAATACGAGTCCGGAGGTGAGGAGGATAAAGAACCAAGTGAAGAAGTAGGAATGGCGGCTCTTGCAATGGGCACCCTTCCTCCATCATTGGCCAACCTCTTCTCATCTCCAAACGACGACAAGATCTCCAAGCCTATGTGCCTCATGGCCAAGGAAACAAAGGTGAATTCCCCACCAAAAATTACTATCTCCTCTAACCCATCACTATTGGATTGTGTTGAGGATGTAGGGAAAATTGAAGAAGAGGATAAAATTTCTATCTTCATTAGCAAGCTCCAAGGTCCAACCAAGAAAATGGTTGAGGCCCTCATGTATCAATATGGAGAAGCCAAGCATCTTCTTAATGTGAAGGATGTTAGGATTTGTGAGCTCGAAGGGCATGCATGTGATCATGCCGACAAAATTGGTGAGCTAGAAGATCAACTTGTTGAGGAACAATTGCTCCGTGAGCAACTTGAGGAGACACATGCCATGGATCTTTCCAAGGCAAAAGAAACTCGTGAAACCTCTATTCAAATTGCTATTGATCTAAAAAGTAAAAATGAGGAACTTGTAGAGAGTCATAACAAACTCTTTGAGGGTTTTGAGCAACTTAGGGAAACCCACAAGGTGACCTCAAGTGAGCTCACTACACTCAAGGAGTCATATGCCAAACTACAAGCTCAATTTATCTATGCTAGCTTCACCACTTCTCACAATGATAAAGATGCAAATTCTTGTACCACTAACCCTTTATGTGTCAAGGCATCTCTTATTGAGGAAAACACTAGGTTGAAGGCCCAACTTGAGAAGGGCCTAGCCACTTGTATCCAAGGGGAAAAGAACCTCAATGATCTTTTGAGCAATCAAAAGGGAGTGGTTGGCAAAGAAGGAATTGGGTTCACACCCAACTCTAAGAAGGTCAACAACAAGAAGAAGAAGGCGACTCCCCCTTCCAAAGATATTGTTTTTGTGAAGGAGGGGGAGTTAGCCAAAGCAAATGACAACTCTATTGGGAGTGGTAATGTCACTAGGGGCAATGCCACTCACAATAACTTTGCGGGAAAATACAACCCCTCATATGTTCTTTTGAAATCTACAAATGGTTGTGTTTTTGCTAAATATGTTGGCTCTTCATATGGAGATGATTATCACTATGCTATTTGGGTTCCAAAGACCCTTGTGACTAACAAAAGAGGACCCATTCCAAAATGGGTACCTAAATCAAAGACTTGATTTATTGTAGGGTTTCTCTTCCGGTGGATCTTCATGGCTCATTGATAGTGGATGCTCATCCCATATGACCGGAAGCAAAGAACTAGTAAAGGACTTATTGAAACAACTACTCTCATTCTCTCATGTCACCGTTGGCAACAATGCAAGACTCAAGGTAGTGGGAGTTGGTAAGTGGTGATCACTCCGGAGTTATCCATTGAGAAGGTCCTCTTGTCGAATCTCTTTCATACAATTTACTTTCCGTTGGTCAATTATGCAATGCCGGTTACACCGTTATTTTTAATAAATACCACGTGACCATCCTTTTCACTCAAACACTCAATGTCGCCTTTGTTGGATTTCGTGAAAACGGTTTGTATGTGGTTGATTTCTCAAAAGAGACCACTCAAATCGCTACATGTTTAATGGCTAAAGGCGACAAGGGGTGGCTTTGGCATCGCCGACTTGGCCATGTCGGTATGAGAAATTTACAAACTCTTGTAAAGGGTGGACACGTGGTAGGACTAACCGATGTTAATTTTTCCAAAGATCGTCCTTGTAGTGCTTGCATAGCCGGAAAGATGCATGAGAAGAATCACCCCAAGACGACCATTATCTCCACTAAGAGGCCTTTGGAGCTCCTTCATATGGATCTTTTTGGGCCTCCCACATATGATAGTCTTGGTGGCAAGAAATATTGTTTGGTGATTGTGGATGATTATTCAAGATATTGTTGGACTTTCTACATCAAGAAGAAGAGTGAAACTCAAAAGATATTCATTGACTTTGCAACCCTAGTTCAACGCCAATATGACTCCAAGATTTTGGCAATTAGAAGTGACAATGGTACGGAGTTCAAGAATTACACTATGGATGATTTCCTAAGTGGGGAGGGCATTCAACACCAATATTCCGCTGCATATACTCCCCAACAAAATGGTGTTGCCGAAAGGAAGAACCGCACTCTTATTGATATGGCAAGAACTATGATGGCCGAATTTAATTCCCCATACAACTTTTGGGCCGAAGCCATCAACACCGCTTGTCATTACTCAAACCGGCTCTTCTTCCGTCCTCTCAAGAACATGACACCATATGAACTCCTCACCGGTAAAAAGCCAAATGTATCTTACTTTCGAGTCTTTGGATGCAAATGCCATGTTTACATTAAAGGTTGCAAAATTGCTAAATTTGAATCTAGATCTTTTGATGGTATATTTGTTGGATATGCCGCAAAGTCTCATGCTTATAGGGTCTACAACATATCCACCGGGTGTGTTGAAGAATCTATGAACGTGGAGTTTGTCGAGGATAATGGCTCCCAAGCGGAGCATATTGATCATGATGATGTAGGTGATGTTGCTCCATCTCAAGCCATAAGAACTATGGGGATTGGAGAACTAATTCCTATTGAAGGACCTATTGATGATACTCAAGAAGAAGGAACAAGTTCTACCCAAGTTGAGCCATCTACCTCAACAAGTGATCAACAACTATCAATGATCAAGAACAAGAACATGTAGATCAAGAAAATGGTCAAGACCCACCCAACTCTAGTGGTGAACAAGAACATAATGAACCCACAACCCCAAGAACTCCACTTCGGGTTGACCATGAGCAAGATGAAGGCAATGATGAAGATATTTGTGTTGGTGAAACAATTGGTCAAGCCATGGAACGCCGGGTCATCCGGCGTGCATCAAATTGGATCAACAACACTTCAAAGAAAATATCCTTGGAGTATCCGTAGAGGTGTGTCCACACGCAATCAATTAGCTAACTTTTGTGGTCATGTCTCTTGTTTGTCTAGCTTAGAACCTCTCAAGGTATATGATGCCCTTGAAGACATGGATTGGGTTGCGGCTATGCATGAAGAGTTGAACAACTTCGAGCGCAACAAAGTATGGTCATTAGTGGAAAGACCCAATGACTCCTCCCATAATGTCATTGGAACCAAGTGGATATTCAAGAACAAGCAAGACTCAATGGTCAAGTCATCCGCAACAAAGCAAGATTGGTTGCACAAGGTACACCCAAATCGAAGGAGTCGACTACGGTGAAACCTATGCCCCCGTTGCTAGACTTGAATCCATTCGCTTACTATTGCTATGCATCTACTCATAAAATTACTTATATCAAATGGATGTTAAAAGTGCTTTCTAAATGGTCCACTAAATGAACAAGTATATGTGAAACAACCTCCGGGTTTGAAGACCCAATTTCCTAACCATGTCTACTTACTACATAAGGCTCTTTATGGGCTCAAGCAAGCTCCACGTGCTTGGTATGATCATCTCAAGGAGTTCTTAGTAGACCGTGGCTTTGCAATTGGGGTAATAGATCCCACCTTTTCACAAAAGAATAAATGGAGAATTTTTTCGTATGCCAAATATATGTTGATGATATTATCTTTGGTTCCACTAACCATGAATTTAGTGATCAATTCTCCAAGCTAATGACCAAGGAATTTGAGATGTCCATGATGGGAATTGAATTATTTTCTTGGCTTTGAAATCCATCAATTCGAGAAGGAACATTCTTATGTCAAGCCAAGTATATTAAGGACATGCTCAAGAAATTTGATATGAACAATGCCAAGCCATATAAGTTTCCCATGGACTCCAAGGCGGATCTTCACTTAGATCCGGATGGTAAGGAAGTTGATCAAAAGCTTTATCGTTCTATGATTGGATCTTTGCTTTACCTTTGTGCATCTAGACCGGATATTATGTTTAGTGTGGGTATGTGTGCAAGATTCCAATCAAGTCCTAGGGAAAGTCATGAAACCGCGGTCAAAAGGATTCTAAGATATTTGTTGGATACTCCCAACTATGGTCTTTGGTATCCCCATGGTACAAGCTTTGATCTTGTTGGTTATTCGGATGCGGATTGGGCGGGTTGCAAAATGGATAGAAAATCAACTTCGGGTACATGCCAATTCCTTGGTAGGTCCCTTGTGAGTTGGTCTTCCAAGAAGCAAAATTGTGTGGCCTCGTCATCCACCGAAGCCGAATACATCGCCGCCGGTAGTTGTTGTGCACAATTATTATGGATGAGGCAAACTTTAAAGGATTATGGTGTCATTTGTGACAAAGTGCCTCTTTTATGTGACAATGAAAGTGCTATTAAAATTGCACACAACCCGGTTCTTCATGGCAAGACCAAGCACATTGAGATTCGGTATCATTTTATTCGAGACCATGTTGAGAAGGGTGATATTGCAATCAAGTATGTCAACACCAAGCATCAACTCGCCGATATGTTCACAAAGCCTCTTGGTGAAGCAAGATTCAAGGAGTTGAGAGGAGAACTAAATGTGGTGGACATATCCAATTGGATTTAGTGGATTTCTTGCATACCTACCCATATTAGACGATACTTATTTGGTTTAGATGTAGGCATGGACATAGGGGGAGTGCGGTCCTAATCATTGGACCATCCCTCCCCCCATTATGCCGATAGTAAGAATTCATTTGCATCTCTATATTCGTTCTATGAATTGTGAGCTTAAATGACGAGTAGTGGCCGTGAACTCAAGATATATCTTCGCGGTATCACACCACATACTCATACATGGTGGCCTCGGCCACCACCCTCTTCCTTGTGAAGAGTTGGTTTCATTTGGATTTTATTGGTTTTCTAGTGCTCCTATGGAAAACATGCTCAATTTGGTGTTTTTGTGTGTATTTGATTCTTGCAAATTGAGTATGAAGTACCATCTCCAGTGTGTTGATCTAATCCTATGCCTTTCATCTATCTCAAAACAACTTCCATCTTGCACAAGTTCAAATTCCTTACACAAAAAGAGAAATCTGGGGTTTCTTAGGAGGCCCCGGTAGTACCGCCGGTGGGATCCGGTAGTACCGGGCTCTGAATCTAAGCAGTTCTGCTGCTCGCAAAGATTCAGGCCCCGGTAGTACCGGATTCTCCGCCCCGGTACTACCGGGAATCGCGGGTTCTAGATATTCACCGTGCGGGCAGGGTGGGGGTTATTCCCCATTTTCCCCACCCGCACGAAGCCACACCGCCGCCTCCTCTGCTCCTCACCTCCGGCCGCCGCCCTTGGCCGCCGGAATCCGCCATCTCCGGCCAGATCTGCTCCGTGGGAGCGATCCCCTCGTCGATCTCCTCCATGGCCTCCGGTATTTCCCCGTTCTTTGCATTCTTTGTTTCTAGATCTTGAAACCTAGATGTATGGAGAGGAAATGTTGGTAGCTCCGTTGGCAACGGTTAAAGTTGGATGGATGATCACCTAGGCCTTGTTAGCTAGCATATATGTGTAATGTATGGTTGAATCTCTCGATTTGTGCCATTTCAGTCTTGAATCGGCTCAGCCGGTACTACCGGGTTCCCGGTACTACCGGGTTTTCAAATTGCTCGATTCAACCATTCTTTACATCTACTGGCTAGTTTTTGATTCCTTATCCGTGAACTTGTGCACTCATCTATTCCCTGCCCTACCTATATGCTGTTTCACAGGTAGTCGCCGTGGTACCAAGAAGCCACGTCTTGTGGAGGATGAGATTGAAGAAGAAGAAGAGGAAGTATTGCCTGCTCGTACCACAGCCAGAACTCAAGCAAGGGGAAGAACATCAGCTGCTGCTCGTACCACCACTGCTCCCCCACGAGAGCCCGCAAAGCACTTCACTTATGGAAGAATGAGGACTATCAGAAGCTCAGAGAAGAGAATCCCTATGCTGAGGAGAGGTCACCTCTTGTGCGGAATCCGCACTTTTACACAAATGATCAAGAAGCCATCTACAAGGAAATCTATCTCCACAAGGATTACTCCGTGGTTGTCCAACACACTCTTGATATTCCTTACATGAGAAACTCGAAGCACAAGGGCTATTTTGATGAGACACTTGCTATGTGTGAAGAGTTTGGGCTGATTGACATCATGAAGGAGAACCATCCCTACATTGAGTACTACATCATTCAGTTCTTTGCCACCGTCTACCTTGACCATGATGAAGCCCGGACCCTATATTGGATGACTAAGGACACCTTGCTTTCTGCCACCATGGCGGAGTTTGGAGAGCTTCTAGGCTATGAAGACAAGGGTGAAAGTGTTGCTAGTGGATGGAGATGCCATGACAATGATCGCTCAAGCTCCAAGGATGTTCTTGGACCAATCACTATGGCAAGGGCACCACCGGTAAAACTGCCATCTTGTGCGTCCATTTGAGATTCTCCACCGTGTCTATAGGAAACCATTGCTCCTCGTGTGGGAAATTGGGATGAGGTTCATGGCTTCATGTTTGACCTTCTCAAGCTCTCATATGAAAATCAAGGCAAAGGCAAGAAGCTTGATGTGATGGATTGGATGTGGAATGACTTGTGGTCCACAATCATTGATAGAAGGGCCCCCATCTATGGCCCATACATTATGAAGCTCATTCGCCGCAAGTGGGCTCTCAAGAAGAATGGAGAAGATATCATGAAGGATGGCAGCCCGTTGTGGCTCATTAGTGAAGGAACTGCGTATCAAGCTCATGCTCCTCCCAAAACCAGCCCTTTGATCCTGAGGCTGCTGCTGAAGCTGAGAGAGCTAGTGGGAGTGCACCTCCTCTTGAGGAACCTTCATGGTTCAAGAAGCTGCAGATTAAGGCCAAGAGGGCCTTTTGCCTCAAACTGGATTTGGAAGACCGTCTGTATGAAGCTCATGTGTATCACAAGAAGGCAGCTCAGCGACACAAAGCAATGATGAGGCATATGCAGATTGAGTCTCCGATGGTTCTGAAGAAATCACTCCAAAGGAGGAATGGGTGTCCAAGCATGGTTTCTGGAGTGATGAAGATGCTCCTCCACATGGTGATCGCTTTCAGGCCTCCTCTTCGACCCACCACGGCGCGGGTGGAGCTTGATGCTCCTAGGGACGTATTAGCATCGCGCTTCTCCCTTTTTGGCATTTCGATGACAAAGGGGGAGAATGTGTTCTATTTAGGATGAGCCGTGGGATTTGCATGGGTGGAAACACAAGCTCGCACTTCGTTTGATCTTTATGCTTGTGTTTCATCTTTTATCTTTATTTGGATATTTGCTTTGAACTTCCCTATGCATGGTGTAAGACATGCCTTGAACTTATGGTATTGTAATAAGACCTATCTAGTATGTTACTTGCGTATTGTTGCTTATATTGTGCAAGTTGTTTTAATTGTTATTATATATTGTGCAAGTTGTTGTAATTGTTATCCATATGAACTTGCTTGGTTCGTAAAATATAGGGGGAGCTCCGCCCATTTTATATGGTGTGTTTTGCATTCAAAAGCAAATTCCTAATAAACACACAATTTGGAGAGCCCCGTCTATCTTTTGCAAATCATTTGTTTCTCCTAAGTATGTTGTCATCAAACACCAAAAAGGGGGAGATTGAAAGGACATATCCTTCCCCACAGTGTTTTGATGTTTGTTGACAACACACTTAGATGTCTAATGTGTGTGCTAAAAGTGTGCAGGATTGTATCAATTAATATTGCACAGGTTTTGTCTCAAGAAAAGGAAGAAAAGCAGTCTTCATAGCTTCAGCCGGTACTACCGGGTTCACCCCGGTACTACCGGTGTTCTGCCATGCGGAACTACCGGGCCCAGTACCGGATCTCCAAAAGCTCTCCTGGACTCGCTCGATTTAATCCGGTAGTAGCCCCGGTAGTAGGCGCGGTACTACCGGGTGGGGAGCACTACCGGACCAGGAGGTCCGGTACTACCGATGCGCGCGTGGAGAGTGTTGACCAGTCTGGCGCGAGGCGTCATTTCCCTGTCAGCCGGTACTACCGGGCGAGGCCCGGTACTACCGCTGCGGGCTGTTTACAGCTCAACGGCCAGATTTCTGGGAGGGGTATTTATACCCCTCCACCTACCTCCGGTGACTAAGCTTGATTCCTCACTCTCTCTCCACCATTGTTGCAAGCTTCAATCTACTAGAGCTCCCACTCCAACCACTCAAACACGTTGATACTTTGAGGAGTGAAGGAGGAGCCCTAGATCCGCATCTCCACCGAGCCGATTTGTCTACATCGACCTAGTCACTTGTAGATCTTGTGTAACTTGATACATTGGATACCTAGAAGATACTTGTGATTCTTGTGGCTTTGGTAGCCACAAGGATTAGCCGGGAGCCTCCAATTAAGTTGTGGAGACGCGACCCGGCCTTGTGATTCTTGTGGCTTTGGGAGCCGCGGGAATTTGGTGAGAGCCTCCAATTCGGTTGTGGAGTGTGCCTCATCCTTGTAAAGGTTTGTTGCCGACCTCGAGGGCATCATATAGTGGCTCGTGGAACTCCTCATGGGGGATAACACGAGGGAGATACGGTGTGCCATATCAAGGCTATTCGGGGTCACTTGTGACCCGCACCGCTCCAACGGAGACGTAGCTTCCATTGGGAAGTGAACTTCGGTAGAACATCTCCGCGTCACCGTGTGGTTATCTCTTAACCTTCCTTTACTTGTATTGCTAGCTTATCTTGTTAGAATATCTTGCTAGCTTGTTTATTGCTCATCATATATGATTGTTCACTAGTTGCATATCTAGAGAACTTATATTTGAGCAATTCCCGAATTTGTATTAAAGAAAAAGAAAATTGTAGTTGCCTATTCACCCCCCCCCCTCTAGTCAACCTACTCGATCCTTTCAAAACGTACCTGCCATCCTTATGAACTGTGATAATCAAACTGTGATAGTTAAGATTAAAAGTTCTAAGGATAATTTGAAGTCATCAAGGCATGTGAAGAGGAGATTGAAATCTGTCAGAAAATTGAGAAACTCCGGAGTTATTGCGTTGGATTATATCCAAACATCTAAGAACTTGGCAGATCGCTTCACAAAGGGTTTATCACGTAATGTGATAGATAGTGCATCGAGTGAGATGGGTTTGAGACCCACGGTATGAGTTGTCCACAGTGGTAAACCACTCTATGTGATCGGAGATCCCGTGAATTCGAAGTGGGAGACAAGCTGTTGGTCAGCTGGGAGGAGAGTATCCCAACATTATTTTTCTCACTCCGTGAAGATGCAATACTCTCCTGATCTGCATGGCAGGTTGATATTTATCTTAATGTGTTCTAAGCGGCTTACTTTTATAAGCGGAGATGTTATCTTGCAGAGCATCTCTTGAGGAATGCACATATATGAGTCTGACTATTAAACGTCGTAGTCTATGAGAGTTGGGTGCTCTCTAGTAAACTCATGAAAGTCTTGGAGTATGACGCATAAGCTCCACCCGTGGGGAAGCCTTGCGGCAGCCCAGTATCGGTCAAGGGCTTGTGTGAAACTAGTTTGCAGCAAACTTGTAGTTCAAGGCATAGTCCACTATCCAAGTTGTGATCTAGTGTAGCATAAGTTTCTAAGTGGAAGTTCAACTTAACAGTCTCCACTAAGCACCGGTATATAAACAATGTTTTGGAACAAATGTGGCATGATGTGCCAATGAGACTTTGTGGGGGATTGTTGGAATTTATGGGCCTTTGCCCACTTTCTGCCCATGGCCCAATTAATTTCGAAAATCTCATGGCCCATTTATTTGGCTGTTAAATGAGTCATTGATTGATAATTAACGGACGCATTAATTTCGGGAAAATTAAATGAGTCATTGATTGATAATTAACGGACGCGTTAATTTCGGGAAAATTAAATGAGTCATTGATTGATAATTAACGGACGCGTTAATTACTCAGCGGTTTCCGATTCTTTTGGATCGTGGGGCTGTTACCGACTCGATCGTGCGGCTGCGCCCACGTCCTACCCGAACCGCACTATATATAGGCCGAGCGAACCCTAGCCGCCACCAGACGCAACACATGGTCGCTCGCCGCCCTAGTTCCAGAACATTGCGTCGCCGTATTCCAAATATTCTCCATCCCGTCTTCCGGCGTGTACCGGTTGAAGGGACAGTAGGCCTCCGAAACCCCGCCTCTTGTGATCCTATACGGGAGAGGGCGATCAGGTTTTTGGGAGCACACTCGCACGACTACTGGCTTCGAGTTCTTCCCCAACGACGACTTCTTCCCCGACATCGCCAATCTCTTCATCAACGACATGGGCGACGCCGGTTCCACTGCTGCTGCTGCCGCATCGTACGTTTTCTTGATCTTCCTGTTTGATATGCTGCTAGAGTTTCTGCTTGTAGTAGTTGCTCTAGATTCGTTCTGTTTTTCTACTGTTATAGTAGATCGTATGATTAGTTTAATTCTGTTTATTCTAGTCATAAACTGTTTATCAATTTCGTGGATTAAATCTACTGCTAAATTGCATATATATTCAACAGTACATATGTGGACATATATAGAATATGATCCCTCCGAGACGACCACTACCTACATCAAGCATGATACCCCCCCACACACGCACCCCTTCGGAATAGCGTCTGCCACCACCGCGACGTGGCATTAAGGGGGAGGCATGGGATATATGCTAGCGGTGTGACGCTAGGGTTTTCCAAAGCATCGCTAGGGGAGCGACGCAGAGTCGCGCTTACTTAGTTTGGTTAACTACAGACGATTTTCTAAAGCATCGCTAGGGGAGCAACACATTTTCTATTTTTACGCCTAAATAAACGAATAAATAGACAATTCATCTATAGTCTAGGTCAAAAAAGTCGTCTAGACCCTGAAAACAAGCCCACGAGTTTGAGAAAACTATAGGTGGTGGGAACTCACTTAAAATTGTCGGAGCATTTTGTATGCGACTCATTGACAATTAGCCACATCTACACATAGTGGACGGCGACGATCAAGCTGACAAATGCTAATTTTATGCTCGGAGATAGTAAGTACCTATAATTTCGTGTGTCCCTTTGTTGTTGCACTTTTTCGGGTCCTTTATTTCATGCTATGACATAGCTATTACGATCATTACAATTTGAATTTCGCGATTGTACATTATTAATTTATGTTATGAGATGGTTATTACCTATCATTTCCCGTGATATTTCATCGTTGTGTGTTACTAGGGTCCTTATTTTCTGTTAGAGTTAAGTCACGTGTTTATTATAGAGTCCTAGGAAATAGTTAATATTTATCATTTTATGTGTCATTTTGTCGCTGCATGCATGTTACTGTGATCCTTATTTTATGCTAGGATGTTTAAATTGGGAACCCTAATAGGCAGATCCTAATACCCAAGCTCTCTGATCTATTATTTCTCCCTTGATTGAACATTGAAGTGCTAAGTTTCCTCTATGGCCACACTCGATGTTCTGGATTTGTTTGTGGATTTGTTTGCAGATTCGTTCCAAGGCTGGGTTAGAAAAAGATGTTTGAGAATGTTTGCCACTTTCTCTTGATTGTTTTAGGCCCTTCTAGAATGCGTTCATATCACGGGTGGTCAAAAAAGGTCTCTGGAAAACCCAACTCGCCGAGAGCTTTCCAATGTGCATCTCCGGAATTTCCTCGAAAAAAACTCGTATGAAAAAGGGTATGGCTCATGAAAAATATCTGACAATTAAAGTATCTCTCCCCTCCTCCTTTTCTCCCCCTCCCCTTATATCAGATAGTATGGCACCCATGCCGTAGAGATGGCATGAAGGTTTGTGAGGTGCCTCACACTGCAAGGTTATCGGCGTGTGAGGCCGACCGAGTCAATGTCTCCGAACACAACACCGTCTTGGCAAGCCAAATAAGGGTCAATCGTCAAAGCGGACGAGATCCTCCAACTAGATGGCGTACATGGATGCAAGCGGGGAGAGGCCATCGTTTGTCCACTTATAGGTTACAGTGTCCGATACGCAAAATCTCACAGCTCGCACGATCTTGAAGCACCTGGGGATGTCTCATCTGTGGCGGGAACAACGGTCGCATCGGAATAAAGTGTCATATTTTCCTCGTCTCGTGGTAATCAGTGACGCGAGGAAATATATGGATTTGTCATCTCGGGAGATTTGTGTCCGCTGGTCATAATCTGACGTGTACATGTTGCATGTGACGGAGAGAACTCGATCTTATGTACATAGACTAACAACTTTACGTAGAGTATAGTATGGTATGTCTACACGTGTATGTACACAAGTTAGCATGCACGACAGTACACGTTCGTGAGGTATACCAGTGCACGTACGTACGAAGGGATTGATTAATTGCGTTTATTCTTTCTTGGAACCAAAAAAGAATGCATGCAGCGAGAAAAGGGAAGGTGCACGATCGATCGAGCTGATTTCTTTCATTAATTCGAACAAAGCAAAAAGAGAGAGGATTCTTCCGCTTGAGGGAGAAAAATGAATCACACGTGTACGTTTCGTGTACCGACCGAGCGGACGTACGAGAGCTTCAATTGCCGCTGGCGAATCGATCCATTCGTCGCGCGCGGATTGGATCCAGCTGGCGAATCGCGAGAGCTACGTTCGCGTGCTACAGCTCACGACTCCCAGGATTCCACGACCCATCCATCCACAGAACGCGCGCGGTGGCATGGTACGTAACAATTGGAGAGTGAGAGCTTCCTGCCCTTGGGCCCCGTGGCGGGCTCCGTCGTCTGGCAGCAGGAGTTTTTCGTCAGGGCCATGTGCGAGGACTTTAACCGCATGGCGGTGCTGCAGGTCTCCGCCACGAAATCGGCGCCCTGGCTACTCGGGGCTTCAGCAAGGCGCGACGTCTATGCCACGGGCAGTGGTGCGAAGAAGAACTAGCTTGTGGCGGTGCTCGATCTGGACCGGCCCAAGCACCCTGAATCTGAATGGCAATAAAAATGATCGCTAGCTGGTAGTACTGCTTGTCTGAATTGAAGGTCAATTAATTGCAACGAAGTATGTGTCGTGAGTTGCTTATTGAGTTCCGTTCGGCTTCCAACTTGTTTATGGCTTCAGCTTGATTCGGGATATTACGTGTTGATCGAGCGCTTGGTATGGTTAAGTTCTTGATGCAATTGAACGTTAAATTCATGGGAATTTCATTCGGTGCTTGTTTCTATTACAGTCGACCGCAACGTCTACTTGTATTGTTGTGGAACCCGAGAGACTCCATCTTGGAGATCGTTGTTTTGTGATATTTTTGAAATTATAAATTGTTGGCAAATGCACGAATGTCGTCATCTTGGAGATCATTGTTTTGTGATATATTCTAGGTACACACCTACTGGCGGTGCACCGTGAAGCCGTCGAGGGAAAAGCTCTGGGAATTAATCGCCCTAACTAGAGATGAACGTAGCCTATAGGAGGACCAGTTTTGTCCATGCAGAGCATCGTCGTTGGATCTCTCGGCCGTGTTTTTCTTTTCAAAACTGAAATATTTAAGCAAAGCTTCACGAACAAGAAGAGGCCTTTCCTCCATATATGACGAAGGCATCCAATTGTTTGTTACAAACTCAGGAATAAGCGATATAAATTGTGAAAATTTCCGAAAACAATTTACAATGTAGATAAAACATGTAAATCACGTGTTGTTATTATCATGTCACAAAATTAACGCCCAAATTGAGCTCTATATTTTGTTTTTAATGTATATTCGAGTTTCAATATGGCTATAATTTGGTATCGCTTGCAATGATGTGTTTTATCCTTTAAAAACACTAAGGAAACGATCACTCTTTGCAAATATCACAGATCTTCCTCTATTCATATGCCCATTTCCAGGGTGGCGACGGAACAACGGTGCGGATGGGGTTTTCGCTGGACAATCTGGGGAACAGTTCCTGATCGTGGGCATGACATGTGGGATGACCACATCGTTGTCCAACGAGTGGCCGATCGAGATATTGTTGACTTGAGGCTTGTGCTATCAGAGGAGAATCCACGTTCATATCGGCTCTAGTGAACATCTCGCACCTAATGCCCACTGAAATCACACTGCAGATTCCTCGTAGTCTGTACAGGTTTTAACGTACCCGAGTTTCATGCCCGAGCTTTTTTCTGATCCGATTCATTGTTTCATTTCCAACCGAGCATGTGAACGGTCTCATTTCAAGTATGATGTGCGCACGCCATGTCTAAGCTGCAAGAGGAGTTGGGAGCAACAGGCTCAGCGTCTATGGTTATAGAGTTTGTCATGGCAGAGCTTAAAACAAACCCGCACGCCATATCTAAGCTGCAAGAGGAGTTGAGGAGCAGCATCCCAACGTAAAATAGATTGTGACAGTAGATGACATCGCCACCATGACCTACCTAAGGCGGTCATCAAAGAGACATCATGTCTGCATCCCTCGGCGCCCCTCCTCGGGCTCACCTCTCCATAGACAGTGTGCACATCGACGACTACGTCATTCCATCCCAAATACCAGTTCTCGATGCCTGGATAATTGGAAGGGACGTAAGTGGTGTCTTCCAGACACCGAGAAGTTCAAGTCGGAAAGGTTTCTCGGCGGTGCCATTGATTACAAGGGGAACAAATTTGAGCTCCTCCCATTTTGGTACTGGAAGAAGGATGTGCCCTGTAATAAACTTCTTAATGTATGTGTATGAACTCACGTTAGGGAATGCACTACATTATGGCTGCTTGAAGCTTGAAGGTCCCCACCCCAATGTGTTTTTGAATTAGCAGCTAGGTTTTGTTTTGTTTTTAGCAAAATTAGTAGCTTAGGTAGTCGTGATCCTCCCAGGTTAGAGAAAAAACAGAGCTGTTGGCCCTCCAAGGATCGAGGCTGCAGGCTATGGGCCTTTTGGCCCATTTACGAAATCAGCACAGGTCTTGACCTCTCGTCCTCGCATAGCTCAAAAACAAAAAAACAAAAAATTCGAGAACTTGCAGAGGCGACACGCGCCTCCCCCCGCCCACCGCACTTGGAGACCAGCGCCTGCGACCCGGCCACAGGCCACCCCCCATTCCCCTAACCCGGCGGGCGGCGACCAGAAGCAGCAGCAGACAGCTCCACGCCCCCACCATTGATCCATGGACATCAGGACGTGGCGTTTATCCCCTCCATGGCTCCACCGATCCAGTCGTCCCTCCTTATTTTTGGTAAGTTGTAGGGATTTTCCAGTACGAGTACATCAATACATAATCCTCAATCTCAAATTCCTAACCAGGGGTTTTCTTCTTTGTTTGAACTGTAGATTTGTCATGTTGAGTAGTTGCTTGAATTTGGAGCAAGTGACTAGGGGCGAGAGAGAGATCAGTTGTTCTAGGAATTGGGAATTGGACTGAAAATGGTTAAGGTGGGCAACATTGAGTCCTACTTCAAAGACAGAGAACAGAGGCATCTTCTTCAGGGTAGAAGATCCTCCTACTTCATTTTCCAGACAACCTTTACCACTGCTTCTTCAATTGGAAAAGCAGCAAGCAAATCAAGATGAAGAGCCTCAAGCAAATGAATCATTTCCCATTCCTGTTCTATTTTGAGGTATAGTATTCGTGGAGCGAGACCCTGCGTTGCGACCACATATCTGGCAGTATCCACATAATCAGAGAGATAGTGCGGAGAGGATATTTGATGCTAGGTCCAATTGCACCTCGGTTCGTCGTCTTAGCAACAGCACCATCAACATTAAGCTTGTACGAGCCAGCAGGTGGAGCTATCCATTTAGGTGTAGTAGTTCTCTGGCGTACAGTTCCTCGCACGTCCTTCTTCCGTGCCGGCACACTACCCAGGTCCTGAATGAAATTCTCCACAAAAAGCGAAGTGGCAATCGGGCTTTGAAACACTTCCTCGTGGATTGCTTTTCTCCTCGCATGCCAGTTTGCCCACAGCGTTACTAGCATTCTGGTGAGGTCCTCTTCCTTCATGGTATCCATCATAGAGAACAACCACTGCCTCGCAGCCGGCTCAGTTGATAGACTGATGTGCTCAGTTATTGTTGGGTCGGTGATCGCCCAAACGCACCGAGACATCATGCACTCTAGCAGGGAATGCCGCCATGAGTCCTCCTGCCCACAGCGAGCATGCGCTCGTCGTCGCCATCTTCCTGTGGTGGCGGACATCTCCGGTGGGGAGAGAATGATGCGCCAACCGCCACAAGAAAACCTGGATCTTGGAGGGAACTTTACACTTCCATAAATTTGTCCAGCTCCTAGCCTCTTCCGTCCTGTTCGAAGAAGCTGCTCGTCCATCCAACCAATCCTCCCGCGTCTTCTTTGTTGTGACCAGCAACTTATACGCGGACCAAACCGAGAAAACACCGGTTTTCTCGTAGTGCCATGCCCAAAAATCTCCCTGGTTTCTCATGCTCAACAGAATGTTCCTGATTATTTCCGCATCCATCGGCAAGAACCACTCATCAAGTTTTTCACACACCCATGTCGCTGAGGTTGTGTCAATAAAATCACTAACCTTCCGAGGCGGATCGCTTTTCCGAGCAGCAATAGGCCGGAGACGCTCATCCCTCGGCAGCCAGTTCTGATCCCACGCATGTGTAGTCCTGCCATCACCAATCCTCCTTACGAGACCCAATTTTAGAGCATCTCGTCCCTCCATAACCGCCCGCCAGACTTGCGACGGATGGGAGCCGAGCTCAGCTGTGAGAATGTCTAAAGTTGGATAGTATACCGCTTTCAACACTCTGGCGCTCAGCGACGAAGGCTCCTGTAGTAAACGCCAGGCCTGTCGAGCTAGCAAAGCAATGTTAAAAAGTTCAATATCTCGGAACCCAAGACCGCCCGCATATTTAGGCTATGTCATTGTATCCCAAGACACCCAACACGTGCGGCGGTTGCCCTCCTTGCTTCCCCACCAAAAGTTTCGGATCATAGAAGTAATATGCTCGCATAAACCCCGTGGTAGCTTGAAACATGACATGGAGAAAGTTGGGACTGCCTGTACCACTGATTTGATTAGAATTTCCTTGCCGCCAACAGACAACAATTGTTCTAGCCATCCCAATACCTTCTTCCACACCCTGTCCTTTAGATATTTAAAGGCTCCACTCTTGGATCTACCAACATCTGATGGCATCCCAAGATATTTCTCATTAAGAGTCTCCTTCTGAACCTCAAGTTCCGATTTACCGAAGCATTGCAATATTTTCGCAGCGCATTCTTGATCTCCGTTGCTCCCTCACTACTCGCCTTGAAAAACAGCAGGCTATCATCCGCGAAGAGTAAGTGGTTTACCGCGGGAGCGGTTGGTGCCACCGTAATTCCATGAAGTGCTGATGATTGATCATAGGATTTTAACAGGCACGAGAGGCCCTCTGCTGCCAACAAGAACAAGTAGGGGAGTGTCGTGGGGTAGATAACACGGCAGATGCTACTTTGGGGTAGCTTGAGTTGATGGGCAAGGCGACACTGGCGTCTGGGAGATTGTTTAGCACTGCAGGGACAAAGGGTTTACCCAAGTTCGGCCTCTCCATTGGAGATAAAGACCTACTTCCTGCTATCTTGTTATTGATCTCGATCTCGATAACCCGGCTACGACAACAGAGCCGGATCTCGATCTAGGTTACAAGGTTGTGGTGTTTCTCTTGATGGTTCTCTCGCCTAAGCTTGGATCGTAAAGGTCTCCCTCAACTAGGGCTCAGGGACCGGTTTATATAGACGACCGGGTCTCCTGGCACTTTACAACACGAACCCGGGCTCTACCCAGACTCGGAATCCTACTCTAGCTCTTCTAGCCTTCGTGTCTCCCAAGTCCCGAACCGCCTCTGGTCTTCTAGAAACTTCCCTTCCTGAACCGGGTTACCGCCAAAGCCTTTGGCCCAGCAACATAACCCGGCCCATGCTGATGGTTAGCTAGCCTGGCCGGGCCTCCTGCCTGGCGGGTCATGCTTCCCTCTTCATGGGCCTACCGGGTTATCATCCCCCCATCAGTAGCCCCCAGATTAACCTGGTTGCCAGGTTGGCATGCTCTGCTTCTTATTCTTGAATATTGCCTCTTTGAGCAGAACTGATATCCTGGCCAGCCGGGTTAATCACCTGAAACATAAAATAACACATAACAAATTTAATATTAGAACACATCTCTTTTCTCCTTTGCTTGGCCAGTCTCTTTGGCGGTTCACGCCGTAACCCGATTATCTCTTGCCGGGTTCACATGCCGGGTTTCACTTTCGACACAGTGAGAATTACCGCCCAACTGAAATCCATCCTTATCCATCTCAATCACGATCTTATCATTTAATACTCCGTAATTATCTCATTCCGTTTGTCGTTGACTTTTAGTCAAAGATCCTTATCTCTTCACTTTTTACCACAACACCCCTAGGGTTTTTACTGTGCCTATAAATAGGAGACCAAGAGACACCGCAGTCACTTTCCCCATTCAACTCATCTTCTTCCTCGCGCACGCACTGTAGCAGCCGCAGATCCAATTTCCTGCAAGAAGATCCACAGGTACGTTTATCCCACACATCCGTGCTCCGCACTTGATTCCAACTCGAATCTCATCCAGATTTGCTTCACATTTCCCCCTCTACACATCTACATCTAGAACTAGGGTTTCTTATCTCCATTGCTGTGCTCAGAGAACTTCGAAGCTCCTCAGCCATGGTGAAGGACAAAGCGAAGGCCGGAGCTCCCCGTGCGGCGAAGAAGCTCGCAAAGAAGCCTCACAGCACCCACGCCGGTGCATCTGGCTCCGCCGCCCCCGCTGCTACTCAGGTCAACTGGACCAAGTCCACAGTGACCAACTTAATGCTTCAAGAATACGTGAACTGCGGCGAGCTCCCTCCGAAGGATGAGATTCAATGGCGTGCTGCTGGAGAAGAAATCCGCCCCAGCCCCAAGGAAGGTGAAGTGGTGGTTTTCCTCGACCACGTTCAGCGCGGCCTTCGCCCCCC
This sequence comes from Poa pratensis, assembly GCA_947311845.1. NCBI lineage: Eukaryota > Viridiplantae > Streptophyta > Magnoliopsida > Poales > Poaceae > Poa > Poa pratensis. The sequence continues at coordinate 27,045,437 of CAMZMU010000095.1, forward strand.
GGGTTCTCTGTTTTTTCGCCGGGTCTTGAAGTACTACGGCCTTAGGCCTCAAGACATCGCGCCCAACTCCATGCTGAACATCAGCAACTTTGTAGTGTTCTGTGAAGATTATTTGCAAATGGCTCCAAGCCTCGAGCTGTTCCTCGAGTTCTTCTATTGCAACCCCTCTCGCAAGGACCAAGTACTCCCATATGGGGGAGTTGCAATCCAGCGCCGAAGGGAATGCGATTTCCCGGCTCTTCTTCTAGCCAGCCATCCCAAGGGGTGGCAAAACACATATTTTTACTGCAATGACACTTCACCAGAATCTGACGACGCCCGTTACCCGGCTTTCCGGAACTCGGGCTTAACATATGAAGCCAAAATGAATAGTTATGCCGATGACGCCGAGCGGGTCAAGCTCGAGCCCACTCTTCGCCGGGCCAGAGCTTTACTTGCCCATGGCCTCAAGGGCACAGATCTGGTTAAGTGCTGGATCGGTTGGTTCATCCAGCCACTCAGCATCAGGACCCGGCTAATTTGCCAGTACACTGGTGAAACCACAGACAACATGCGTTACTCCGAGATGACGCTTACTGATGATCAGCTCGTGAAGAATGCCAAGAGATTGCTTGGCGAAAAGAAAGATGCCATTGCACTGAACGGGCTCGCCCCATTTAGTGCCAAGAACAAACCCCCCACGGTAAAGCCAATACTCAATCCATTTTGTTTACTTTAACCCGGTAAACTCATCCATAGACTGTTATTTACTGTGACTGTTTTTCTCAGGACTCCAAGTGGTGGAGCGTGGATTTTACCCCTACATCTTCTCCTGATGGGGAGGACACAGAAAGTGAAGATGACAAAGAAGAAGAAGAAGAAGGTGAGCTAGACTCCGTAGGCCGGCTCTTCCTCCAGTTGATTAACAACGAGGTCCCCAACAAGGACACCTCTACTGATAACCCGGCAAATTTTATTCCAGGCCCCATTGACCCGGCTTCTGACGTAGCGCCGGGTCTCCAAGCTACTGCAGCTCCTACTCAGAAGAGGACCCGGGCCACCATTGCCAAGGTACCACATTCTCTTTTATCAATTCTCATGATGAACTCATCTCAAACTTAAGCACAAACACAGGAAAAAGAAGCTGAGAAGGAGGCTGAGGCGAACAAGAGACGCCGAACCCGGTCTTCTACAAGCCAAGCTTCCCTGAGCCCAGGTATCCCTCAACGCTCTTTATCAAGCTGGGCCAAATCCATCCAGAAGACGCCCAGCAAACAGTTCCCTTTAGCTGGCAAGATCTGGGTTCCTAAACCATCTCGTTTGTCAGATTCTTCCTCGGATGGTGTTAGCACACCCGAGGATTTCCAGATCAACGCCGGATTAGAAATACTTCACACATCTTTTCCATACCTCTATACTTTACTGTCCCATTCTTGTTTAACTAAGACACTATCTTGTTCCAGTACCAGGGCTTTTATGGATGAAGACCCGGAATCTCCTCCCGCGGCGTCTCCTCCTCCAGCAACCACAGAGCCTTCTACTATGGAGGCACATATTGAATAACCGGAGGACAAAGACGAGCCAAGGGAGCAAGCAACCCCGCGGCTTCTCCAAAAAATATTGTTGACCCGGTGCCAGAATCCTCCCAGCTGCTCACTCGCCCGGGTTAGGCTCTGGGACTAAAGAAGATGAAGTGCAGGTTACTGGGACCCGGCACATTCCGGTACAAAATGCCCCTGAAACTCTTGCCAAGGTGCCAGCCCCAGATGCTGACCCGGCAACTCCTGCCAAGGACAAGAACCCGGCTTCCTCCTCAAATTCACCGGCTCTGGACGCCATGTCCGTCCCAGCACTTTGCGATGAATATTTTTCTCGCCTTGCTCAACACAAGACCCTGGAGACAGAACTGGTCGCCCTAATTCAAAAACGATATCAGGTACCCCTTTTTACTTCTTGCCTGTATATTTTCTTGCAAAACTATACCCTAAGTAGCCCCCAAGCTCTAAGTTCATCACTTGTGATGGGCTTGGTGCTTACAATATGCATTCCTTAGGTAAAAACTTCAAACCTGTAGCCCCCAAGTGCCGGGTTGTCTGTTTACAGCAACCTGGGACTAAAAAAATTCCATGATTTAAAACTTGCCCATTTTCACATCAAAACTTTGAACACTGTAGCCCCAAGTGCCGGGTTGTATGCCTGCAGCAACCTGGGACTTCTTTATTACGTTGAACAATTGAACTTCAAACTGAGTAGCCCCCAAGTGCCGGGTTACACTACTAGGAAACTGCCTTTCTATGGACAGGCTTTTTGTGGCGCACCACAAAGTCCCTGCGCCACTAAAAAGATTCTGTGGCGCATACCAACTGGTGCGCCACAGAAAGTGTGGAGCTTTTGTGGCGCATCCAGGAGCCATGCGCCACAGAAAGCATCCATTCTGTGGCGCACCAGAAGGGATGCGCCACAGATAGCCTGTGGGCCCCACCTCCAACCTTTGAATTTCGAATTCTGGGGTCCTTTCTGTGGCGCATGAGCACAGATGCGCCACAGAAATATACATTTCGGTGGCGCATCTGTGCTCATGCGCCACAGAAAGCTTCGCGGGGCCCACACCAATGATTAGTGGGACAGTAATTCTGTGGCGCATGGGCCCACATGCGCCACAGAATATAAACTTTCTGTGGCGCATGTGGGCCCATGCGCCACAGAATTACTGTCCCAGATGTACAAAAGGGGAAAGGCCCCCCTTTCCCTACCCATTTGCTCTTCTTCCTCCTCCACCTAGCTCGTGTTCCTCCTCCCTCCCATCCCATTTTGCTCACTTTTTTCTCCATTTTTTGTAGTTAAACCTATTTTGGTTGATAGATAATTGTTGAGAACCGGGAGGCTCCCCATATATACTCTCCTCCTCTCTCCCCCATCTCTTTTCCTCCCACACACTCTCTCGTCCATCGCGGTCACGTCTCGGCAACGAATCTAGTAGGTGAGGAAAGTTGGATGGACATGCATATGCATGTTTGTATGTTGTGTATGTGAAGCTTGTGTGTTGTGCATGAATTGGTCCGGAAGAAACTTTTTGTTGTTGCTTGCGCCGGCGTGGTGCATGGATGTTTTTATGTTGTGTATGTGAAGCTTGTGTGTTGTGCATGAATTGGTCCGGAAGAAACTTTTTGTTGCTGCTTGCGCCGGCGTGGTGCATGGATGTTTGCCGAAATGTTGATTAATTTCCATTTCGGCAAATTTTTGCACCACCCATATGTCATACTTTTAAGAGAGGTCATGCCGAATTTTTTCGGCGACCTTGCATGCATGTATGTTTCTTTTTGTGCATGTTACGGTTCTAATTATCATATATATACTCTCGTCTCTGCTCCATGTATACCGCGTAGTCAACCATGGTCATCATGATGAGCTCCGGTCGAATCAGAAGATACAAGGAAGAAGCGAAGGCGGACATGATTCGGTTCAACAGAAGCCAGATAAGATGTCCATGTCGAAGATGCAAACTTGTGAGGTGGATCGACCCTGATTTTGGACAATTGGAGGATCACCTGCTCAGGCGCGGTTTCATGCTGGAACAAGATCATCGTCATGACGAAGGAGATGTCGGCGGACAAGATCATCATCATGACGAAGGAGATGCCGGCGGAGAAGATCATCATCATGACGAAGGAGATGCCGGCGAACAAGATCATCATGACGAAGAAGATGCCGGCGGACAAGATCATCCTCATGACGAAGGAGATGTCGGCGGACAAGATCATCATCATGACGAAGGAGATGCCGGTGGTGGCGTGAACACGCAGACCCCGCTAACTTCGGCCTTGCAGGACGCTCATGTTCAAGAACTGCTCCTCAAGGAGACGAGCAACGCCAGAGCTGCGGCCAGAGAGAAAGCCAAGCTGGCGCAAATGGAGATAGACGGGAAGACTCCGTTGTATCCTGGGTGCCGGCCCCAGGATACGCGTTTGCAAGTAACGCTTGATGCTCTGGAGATGAAGGCGGGAAACAGATGGACCGACGTGAGCTTCGACAAGAACATGAAATTCATGCACGATATTCTCCCCGAGGGGAACACATTGCCAAGTAGTATCGAGGAGGCCAAGAAAGTCGTGTGCCCTCTTGACCTACCGCACGTCAAATACCACGCCTGCATCAATGATTGCGCCATTTATCGGGGCGATTACAAGGACATGACCACATGTCCGGTGTGCGGCCACGGACGGTACAAGAGTGGGAGCAAGAAAAATCCTCGAAAAGTGGTATGGTACTTTCCTATCACTCCCCGTCTGCAGCGGTGGTTCGTGGACCCTAAGGAAGCAAAGCTCATGCAATGGCACGCGGAAAGGAAGAAGCCCGAAGAAGATCCGGAGAAGGGCACCATCCTGACACACCCTGCAGACGCTAGCAATTGGGAAGCATTGGACATCGCCTTCGAAGATTTCGGGGGCGACGCAAGGAACGTCAGGCTGGGTATGAGCACCGATGGACTCAATCCGTTCGGCAACCAGAGTAGCACACATAGCACCTGGCCCGTGTTTGTATGGCCTTACAACCTTCCCCCGTGGCTGTGCACGAAGCAAAAGTACATACACATGAGTATTCTCATTCAGGGGCCGAAACAACCTGGTATCGACATACATCTGTATCTCGAGCTGTTGAAAGAGGAGTTAGAAACGCTATGGAAGACGCCAGCCCGTACGTGGGACGCCTACACTAAAGATTATTTCGATATGAGAGCCGCGTTGCTCACGACGGTGCAGGACTATCCTGGATGCTCATATGTATCGGCCCAGGTGGGCCACGGATTCTGCGCATGTGTCAGGTGCATGGATGAGACCCCGCATATCCAGCTACCAAGGGATCCCGGGTCTTCGAAAACCGTGTACCCAGGGGCTCGAAGGTGGCTTCGCATGGAGCACCCGTGGAGAAAACGCGGTGATTGGTTCGATGGTCAAGACGAGCTCGAAACAGAACCGCGCCCGAGGAGCGGCACAGAAATCGACGAGCTTTTGAAAAATTGGGAGGAGTGCCCTGCGCCGGGAAAGAAGCGACCGAGGGTAGATCCGCTGCTGGGTGTATGGAAAGCGAGGTCTGTTTTCCACGACTTGGAGTACTGGAAGGTCCTCCACACGCCCCATAGCCTCGATCTAATGCACATTACGAAGAATGTTACCGAGAGTCTTCTTGGCACTCTTTCGAACATGCCGGAAAAGACCAAGGATGGGACGAAAGCAAGATACGATCTGAAATGGCTTGGCATCAAGAAAGATCTTCAGGCCCCCGATAGTGATGATGATGATGATGATCAGACGGAAGGGACTCAAGGTCGCCGCAAAAGGGTAAAGAAGAACGCGGTGGTGCTTCCCGCTGCCTGCTTCACCATGAGTCCGGAGGAGCTCGAGCAGTTTTACAGGTGCCTCCTGGGAGTCAAATTTCCTTACGGTTACGCGGGGAAGATAAGCAGATATCTGGACGGAACGAAGAAGAGGTTCAGCGGGATGAAGTCTCACGATTGTCACGTGCTGATGACGCAGATACTTCCCGTTGCGATCCGAGGGATAATGGACGAGCACGTCCGTGATACGCTGTTTGGCCTTTGTAACTTTTTCGACGTCATCAACAGGAAGTCGATCGGTGTGAGGCAGCTCCACAGGCTACAAGAAGAGATCGTGGTGATACTATGCGAGCTCGAGATTTACTTCCCGCCCGCATTCTTTGACATCTGCGTGCATCTCCTTCTCCATGTCGTTGATGACATCCTGCAGCTCGGGCCGACGTTCCTGCACTACATGATGCCGTTCGAAAGGCAGAACGGTGTCATGAAAGGATACGTTCGCAACAGGGCCCGTCCAGACGCAAGCATGGCCAAGGGCTTTCTAACCTACGAGTGCATCTCCTTCTGTCAGAGTTATCTAAGCACCGAGAACCAGGATGTTGGTCTGCCCACCAGGACGCACCTCGGCAGGCTCGATGGATTTGGTCACCGCGAGGGCTACCGCTCACTCCCTGTCGACATTGTTGGTCGACGCGATGACTTTGACAGGGCTCACCGGGTCGCGCTACAGCACTTACAATTGATCGAACCTTGGGTGAAAGAGCACAAAAGCTTAATCGAGAAGAATTACATCGACCTGGGCCGGCCGAGGAAGAAGGGAGACGTAACCAGAGAGCACAACTCCAGCTTCACGAGTTGGTTCAAGAAAAGGCAACTGCTTGAAGCACAGCGCAAAAAGCCATCTACGGAAGATGAAAAAGTCATATTCTCCTTATCACAGGGCCCCGGGCACAACATAAGGACCTATCAGTCGTACGACATCAGCGGTTTCAGATTCTGCACCGAGGAAAAGGACAGGAATAGCGAATATCAAAACTCAGGAGTAACTATGCTATCCTACGGTGATGACGAGGCTACTGTCAAGCAAAGATACTTCGGAAGGATCGAGGAGATATGGGACCTCAACTACTGTGGAGAGTCGGTGCCAATGTTCCGTGTGAGATGGGCCAAGGACGTCGTCAAAGAAGGCCGGTATTTCACCACCATGGTAATACCCGATGCCAAATCGAAGAACGCCTCCGCGAAAAATGAGCCATGGGTACTCGCTAGCCAAGTTGAGCAATGCTTCTTCATTACCGACCCGTCAAAGCCTAGCCGTGTTGTCGTGAGGAGGGGCAAGAGGAGCATCATCGGAATGGAAGGAGATGCCAACGAGGAAGACTTGGACAAGAACGGCGATCCGAAGATCGAGGAGGAATTCGACAAGTACTTCGACATGCCTACTACTAGTAGAGAAAGAAGGAAGACCTCCCTACCTACTAAAGGTTGTCCGTTCACGCGAAGAAATCTCAAGGTGTCCGGCCTAAAGTACTCAACCGCCAAGAAGGGAAAGAAGAGATGCTAGCTCGGAACCGGCCGGGAAAGAAGAAATCTCGAAGAAGACTTTTTTGGTGTATAATTTGTTTGTGTGTGTGAGACAACAAGCATATCTATGTATTTTGACATGGCACAAGTTAAATATTTTGATATGGCACAAAGTTAAATATTTTGATATGGCACAAGTTATAAAGAATAACAAATGTGTGTGTTCTTACTTTAAATTTAATCAAAAAAAATTTGAAGAAAAAAAAATGTGGGACAGCCAGGATTCGATCCTGGCTGCCTAAAGGTTTCAGTGGGCAAACCACTGGGCTATGCTCAAGGATTTGTCAAACATCAGCCAGTGGTTCATTTTAACACTTGTAGCTACAAAATTCTGTGGCGCATCCCCCACCCGGATGCGCCACAGAAACTCAGTATTCTGTGGCGCATCGCCACATCGGATGCGCCACAGAAATTTTACACTTAGGCATATTCGCGGTGTGCCCTCCCCAATCTCTCTTCTTCCTCTCGTTGCAACTCGAGCTCGATCTCACGCGCCAACGCCGGCGACCGCGCTGCTCTTCCTCCACGGCCGCGACCACGCCGGCGACCCACTACACCGCCCCGCGCCCCAGCCCTAGCGCCGCCGCCTCTTCTTCCTCCTCCGCGCGCGGCCCCCCTCGCGCCCCCACACCAGCACGCCTCCTCGACGCCGCACACCGCGCCGCCGCCTCGACGCCCACACCAGCACGCCCTCCTCGACGCCGCACACCGCGCCGCCGCCTCGACGCCGCCTCCCTCGGACTCCATCTCCCCTCCCCGGTGTGTGCTGCTCCTCTTCTTCCTCCTCCCTCCCATCCACACCCTGCATCCACGCCATGGCCTCGATTGCTTGCTGCTAGTTGCTAGGTGTTAAAATTAGGTTAATTTTACTTGTTAATTTTACTTGTTGATTGCTTTCAGAAATTTGTTAATTTTACTTGTTAAAATTTTGTTAGTTTAATTTACTTGTTGCTAGTTAAAAATTTGTTAGTTTAATTTACTTGCTGCTAGGTGTTGCTAGTTAAAATTAGTTTAATTTACTTGCTGCTAGTTAAATTTTTGTTAGTTTAATTTTGCTGTTAATTACTTGCTGCTAGTTACTTGTTGATTGCTAGGTTAGTTTTGGTTAGTGCTTGCTGTTAGGTTAGTTGCTAGCTAGGTTAGTTTAGTTGCTGCTGCTAGTTGTTAGTTTAATTTAGTTGATGTTAGGTTAGTTCTTAGGAAATTGATGAAAAAATTGCTAAGTTGTTAGTTTAATTTACTTACTGTTAGGTTAGTGCTGTTAGGTGTAGTTGCTAGCTAGGTTAGTTTAGTTGCTTGCTGCTGCTAGGTTAGGTGCTGCTAGGTGTAGTTGTTGCTGTTAGGTTATAGTGGCAGTAGCTAGGTTAGTTGCTAGGTTTCGTGAGCATTTTGATAGTTCATTTTTAAACCAACTAATGCATTATTTTGCCATATGCAGGAAATTTAGAAGACGAACCTTCACATTCTTTCAGGTGAGATGTGGATGTGGTGATGCCGTGTATATGTGTGTGATCGAGACGTGGATGTGGTGAAATGTGAGATGTGGATGTGGTGATATTGTGTTTGTCGTGTATGTGAGATGTGGATGTGTGATATTGTGTTTGTTGCCGGCCGGAGATGCCGGCCGGAGATGTGATGTGTTGGTGTGATGTTGTTGGCCGGGATGCCGGCCAACATGATTTGTGAAATATATGCAGGTACCCCGAGACCCTTGAGATTGCCGGAATGTCGATTAACTTCCGTTCCGGCAAATTCGGGTACTCCATATGTCCCTTTTTTAGCAAAAGTCATGCCGAATTTTTTCGTGAAATTTAGCATGACTTTGCTAAAAAAAGGACATATGGGGTATTGCGACTAATGCATGGGCCGGGGTATCTTAATTAGTACTAATTAAATGATTAATTTTTGTTGTACTAACTGTTTGCCTCTTTTTAATGCAGTGCAAACATGTCGGCCGACGCTTCTAAGCGCATGAGCGTCGAACAAGAAGCTAGAGAAAAGAACCAGTCGTTCTGGGAGGTGGAGGATGCCGCCGCCACTAGTGGCGCCGAGCGTCCCGACGATGAGCAAGGACAGGAGGACGACCCCGAATACAACGTAGAAGGTGGTGAGGATGACACCACCACCTCCGATGGCGGCAACCACACGGATAGTGACCTTGGCGGCAGCAACCCGGCCACCCCGGCCGCTCCGAAGAAGAAGAAGCAAAGGAAGGATAGGACACCGCAATCGGTCGACAATGCCACGGACGTGTTCACTGAGGTCACGGCAAGTGGCCAACCAGTGGCGCCTGAGAAACTTGCCGCAGGGTACGGCATGCAACTAGGGTGCATCCTTCGGGAAAGCGTGTCGATCAACACGAAGGACCTCAGAAGCAAAGCTAATGAGCCTCTGGTCGAACACCTCCTCAAAGGGTTCACCAACGATACACGTTCCCGCTGCCGCTAAACAAAAAGGTGGACAGTTTAGCCATCACGAAGATGAGCACCGCCTTGAGCAGCTGGAAAACCCGGGTGAAGAACAAGATTGGTAGCGGTGCCAGCTGGGAGGAGATTAGGAAAAAAGAGCCGCACATCACCGAAGAAGAGTTCAAGGAATTCAGCTTGTCCTTAAAATCTGAGGAGGCTGAAAAATGGACCAAGTGGGGGAAGGACATGCGGGAGCTGAACTTAGGTAACCACCATTTGGGAAGCGGCGGTTACCGAGGGAAAAAGCTCATTTGGGAGAAGGAGGATAGAGAGATTGCACGTCTTGGAAAAGAAAACCATTGGGAAAAAATCTTAGACGAGCAGACCAGGAATTTTGTCCGGTCCCGCTACTATCTCGACTGGGAGACTGGGGAATTCATTACCGATTATGAGGATGTGAAGGAATTCCAGAAAAAGCTGGTAAGGGAATTTAATTACCACATATATATATCTCAAAGTCCATTGCGTTGATGTAATTAGATAACAAAGCCAAATTTCTAAGTGGGTTCACCTTTGTATGCAGGAGGAAGAGTTGCAGGCCGGCCCATCGTCCCAGGGGTCGACGGAACCGTGGGACACGACTTTCAACAGGGCGATGAACGTTTACAGGGAAAGGGACAAGTCGGCGCCGCCGAGATCAGCTGGCCGTGTGACCGGCTTTGGTACGAGCATGAAGTTCACAGAGTACTATAGCTCGGACGGCGGCGCGATGAAAAAGGAGAGGAAGAAGACGACCAAGGATAGAGCCGAGGTTGTGGAGCTAAAGAAGAAGGTGGAGTCACTGGAGAAGGAAAAAGTGGACTCCACCACGGTTGACAAGTTAGTGACCGACAGGATCCGGGAGATGTTTCCCCCTGCGTTATTGGAGGGGATAGCTGCCTGGAATGCGGGAGGTCAACAAGGGCCGATCTACGTGCCCAGCTTCTCCGGCAGCAACTCCACCATGAACCCGCAGAACCTGTCGCCGGACATGGTGACCCCCCGCCGCCCAACGCCGCGGCGCAGCCGCCGCTCCCTTTGGTCGCACCGACGCCCCCTACGGCACCGGCACCCGAGAATAAGAGTCCGGCCGCCGGCACCGGCGCCCGGGTCTCGACATTAGCCGAGTTGGATGCCATCACCAAGGTAACTAATTAGTTAGTCCGCGTCATATTCTATAACTATGCCTGATTTGATGACTGCCATCTCATGATGATGCCCAACATGTGTTGTTTTGACTCAGGACTCCCCTTGCATACTCCTGCATAGGGTAGAGGCCGGCGGCGAGTTGAAGGAAGTTGGTGCGGGCATTATCATACAACCAAAGAGCCGCGAAATCCACCACGCTAGAATGGACGAGGCTTATATGAAGGTCAAGGTAGTTACGGTACTGTCTGCGTTTTACGACATGGACCCCCCCGTTCAACCTCCGGGATCCGATGATCACTTGGTCTTTGGAAAGTGCCCCGGCTGGCCCACGCCATGGCCGAAGAACCAGATTCGTCTTGGGGGGGTCTTGTTGATGAGGGCCCAAGACGCAACACCGGCGCCACCTCGAAGTTCCGGGTCAACCCGATCCGTCCCCCGAAGCCCTCGAAGACTGCAGCCGTCGCCACCGCCCGGAAGGAACCGGCGGTCGTCGCCACCACCAACCGCCACTTAAAACTGTTGGGAGCGTCTGAACCACAACCGTCCCAATTAGGCAACGCCTCTGCACCTCAAGTTGTTGATGGCAACGACGACGGTGATGATGAGCATGTCGACATCGACGCCTTCCTAAACACTGGCGCCAGAGAAGACATATACATGCCTCCTGTGGATGACGAACCACCCTTTCGTGATCACGCCGATCAACCTGCTCGTCCCACTACAGTCACGCAGCGCCTGACCTTCCAGGGTTTATCTCAAGAGACGCCTCCAGCGACCGGCGATGAAGCTCTAGACAAACCGACTACCGTTTTCACCCCTGGCACACTACGGAATACGGTTCGCGCGGGGCTTCCAGGGCAGCGAAGAACCAAAAGCACATGAAGAGGAAGGGAGGCGCCTCTTCGAGCCAGCCTCCTATGATTGTCCGGGGTCGTGAAGACTTGGTACCACCCCGTCCGGATGGCATTGCGCACCGACTTCATGAAGCTGGTAAACCGATACTGCCTCCGGAGATGCTCTGCATGGCATATGGACACATGCACGTTTTGCATCAATCTATCCTGCATCTAGAGGGCCTCCTTCTTAAAGACAAGCATCCAAATTACCCGGTGTTCATTGTCCAAGTGCCAATGGATGATGAGTTCGACTTCGTCCGTGAAGCCCCCGCGGATGTGTTCTTCATAGCGTACGAGGACGTCTTCCATCTATTTCACCAAAACCGGCTGAACTATAACTTGGTCCGCCTATACGCGCTCAATGAGGCGAGGAGGATCTATAGAGATAATCTCCAGCTCGTCGCGGTAGCGGATCCCTACTACATGCGTGACAGCCAGCTGGTGGAAGGATCAAGGACACGGACCATGGCGACGGAGTACCTCGAGAGGTTCATGCTGGAAAACAAGAGGAAGAACAGCCTTCTTCTGCCTTTCTTTCCCGAGTAAGTACACACATCCGCTCGCCGCCGTCGTAACTTATGCTTTCTTATCGATTTCTTCCATTATTGCCGATCCTTTCCAACATTCCGTTTCAATTGTGTTGAGCAGGGACACGTTCTGCGTCCTCATCGTCCTAAACCCGAGGTGGTCCGTTGCCACTTATTTCGACTCGGATAGTAGGAGGAAGAAAGAATACACCAGAATAAAGGGTGTTCTCGATGATGCTATCGAGGGCTACTATCAAAAGGGAGGCGCCTTCGAAAATAAGGCCGAAGTTTTTACGAAAGACAACAAGCACCGGTTCAAGCATGTGACCGAGTTTCCTTGCCTCAAGCAGCAGCCTGGCAGCAAGAAGGATGCCTTGTACGCCCTCCGGTTCCTTAAAGGGTATGTCCGAGATGCTGAGCAATTGAGGATGCCATCTTGTATGCGAGAATGGGTCAAAAATGACGATAGGCTCACCGATGCTGATCTTAGAGAAGACTTCCATCGCATCGTGACAAAGTTATCGGAAATCATCGTCGATGATGTCAACACATCAGGGGGGGCCTTCAACTACCGCGGCCGAGGTAGGATGTATCCACTTAGATGAATAAATCATGCATACTCTATTTATATTACTAACCAATATATATCCCAATCCATCTCCAGGGTTGCATCAGAGGGACATCGAAAAACACCTAGAGTTGCAGAGTGACAACAGGACGTGGATGACGAAAGAGATGTATAAACCGTTCCCGGCGCCGCTCCCCAAGAAGAAGGCTTCATGATCGTCGTGCTCCTGCTCTTGCTCACCATCATTGCCGATGTACTCTATTCGATCATATAGTGTAGGCGGTGAACACTTCATCTGTAATATGTGAAACTTTTGTATCAACATTTGTGTAAAAATTCCGCACTTGTCACTCGATCTATATGTATGTTATCTCGGGCCGGATATAAGTAATGCGATGACATATATAGTACTGTGTTTGTTTTAATATACCTGTCAAAATATATTGTTGTTTCTATTATATCTGCATAAATACTGTAATATACATGTATTTCTGTAATATATCTGTATTTGTACAGCGGGCAGCAGTAAATTGCCAAATCCTGTACATACATTCTGTGGCGCACCAAGTTTTTTTCTGTGGCGCACCCTATTCTGTGGCGCACCCCTCTCTGGTGCGCCACTAAATAAAATTTCTGTGGCACATGTTATACGGTGCGCCACAGAATGTGGAATTTCTGTGGCGCATCCCAGGTGCGCCACAGAATGTGAATTTTTGTGGCGTGATGTCTGTGGCGCATGCCCCATGCGCCACAGAATCACAAAATTGGTGCGCCACTAAATGGGTTATCCCTACTAGTGTTAGCTGTCCACAGCTACCTGGGACTTACAGTTAGAAAATTTTCAGACTATTTGCGCATGTAGCCCCCAAGTGTCGGGTTGCACGCCTGCGGCGACCTGGGACTAACACAACTTTTTGCACCTTAACAGGAAGACCATGCCAAGGCCCAGGCTGAAATCACCCGGCTCAATGACGCTGCCAAAACTGAATCTGAGACCCGGGCTGATCACTCAGCTCAACTCCAGGCCTTAGAAGAAAAAATTACTGCTCTGACGCAAGAAAACTCTGATCTGAAGAAGGACATGCAGGAGAACGAGGAGAACTTCCAGGAGCAACAGGAGACCCTGCAGAAGCAGCTGGATGAAACCAACAACGAGCTGACCCGACTAAAAAGAATGATCACCTCTATGGTTGAATCTTTAGTGGGTAAGCACTACTCCTTGGGCATCTGTCAACAATGCCACAATGGATCCATCTGCTCTAGAGATCAGCTTGCAGGGCTGGGGTGATGCGAGGTCTTGCCTTGGCAAAGGCCTACCATCCCCAACTAAACCCGGCTCCGCTGAAGAAGGGCTTTCCTCAGTTTGACACTGATGGCAAGGAGTTCGATAAGAAGTGCTACGCCCGGGTTGTGAAGCAAACCCGGCACGTTGCCACTGTAATTGCCAGCAAGATGAAGCTCACCACTTTGCAACTTGGATATACTGAAAATGATGAAGAGATCATGGATGACGAGCCACAACGCGTCGATCTCCTCCAAAGCTATAAGGATTCCATTGACCTGGCAAAAACTGCTCCTGGTACCTCCACTGCTCCCAGCTCCTCTATGCCAGTTATTCCTCCTCCGTCACGGGCGATAGCTGAAGAAGATGATGAAAACTTCTTCCAGCCACTTCGAAAAATCACCCGGCGCAAGACCAAGGCCAAAGAAACCGACGAGACCAAGGAGCCAGAGGCTAACCCGGCGGCCGTCGAAGAAGAGGACCCGGCAAAGTCCGTCGAAGAACAACCAACCGGCTCTCCTCCCCGTGACCCGGCTCCTGAAGCCGAAGCTTGAAAACTTACGCAGATGCTTTTATCTCTGCAAGAAAACAATCTTATTCGGCCTTTTGGGCGCCTATTGTAATAACTTTAGCACCACTTACACTATGCCTGTGATGGTGCGCCTATGCACCTGATGAAACTCTCAAACTTTTGCTTTAAAATATGCCTCTTCTGTGGTTTTGATGACCCTTTTGATTTCTTTAACTGTGAGCCGGCTTTCGCATGGATACCCTGTAGCTACTTCTCTGAGAAAAACAGGGTCAAACCAAGTCCCAATGGGCTTCATGGTTGATTGAATTTCCAGGTGAGCAATCAGGCCATAAAATTGTGAGTCACATCAGCCCAACAACAAGATAACCAAGAATAAACTAGTGGCATAAAGCCGGGTCTTGGGATTGCAGCTACAAACTATTGAAGTAAGAGCCCCCAAGACCTGGATCAATGTTTATAAAGTAATGGCTTAACTATGCAACATTACCCCATTGATCCTCATACTGGTGGGACACGCTCTCTGGGCGTCCTCAAAGATAACTATGCACTTGTTCTATGACAAAAACATAAACACCTAAAATGTAAACTACACCTTCATAATTCTGAATCCAAATTACTGAAGCTACAACTGCACAGCCGGGTCACAAAACATCGAGACCCGGACGACCGTAAAAAGCCGGTCTTGGGACAAGCCCCCAAGACCAAACTGAACATAGAACTATGCAACACTACTATCAAACATTTAAAAAAGAAACTGAAAGAACACAAATTTCTGTTCAACCTTCACTTTATTGATAGAAAAGGTTAGGTCAGCAAGCCGCCTCATTAAAAACCTTCCAGTCCCCTTAGGTACCCTGGTAAGGAAAAGAGCGCGTCTGAAACCTGCTGCCTGTTACATCGTGTTTTACATCTCATATCTCTTTCTCATGCTAAGTATAGTACGGGCGCAGCTGTGCAATGTTCCATGGCCTCTCACGCTCTTCCAATGAAAAGGTAGAGTGCGATGTGTCATTCACAGACTCGGACTTTTCTCTTGCATCCACTAAATTATATGAACCATTGTTCAATTTCTTGCTTATGATGAAGGGCCCTTCCCAAGGGGGAGATAACTTGTGCATCCCTTCTCTGGATTGCACCCATCGCATCACTAGATCTCCCTCCTGGAAAGTGCGAGTTTTAACCCGGTGACTATGATACCGCCTCAAATCTTGTTGATATACTGCTGATCTCTCCAGTGCTTGTTCTCTGCTCTCCTCAAGCAGGTCCACAGAATCCTGCCAGGTCTGCTCATTTTCTGTTTCAACATAAGCCGCCACGCGGGGCGAGTCATGAATTATATCACTTGGCAAAACTGCCTCTGCCCCATACACCATAAAGAAAGGGGTCATCTTTGTGGATCTGTTTGGTGTTGTGTTGATTCCCCAAACTACTGATGGCAACTCCTCAACCCACGCTCCAGCGGCTCTGAGACACGGGACCCGGAGACGTGGTTTCAAACCTCGAAGCAACTCCTGATTTGCTCGTTCTACTTGTCCATTGGCCTGCGGATGAGCAACTGAAGCAACATCTAAACGTATACCCTGGTTTCCACAAAACTTTGCCATCTCACCAAGGGACATGTTAGTACCATTATCTGTGATGATACTATGAGGATACCCAAACCTGTGTATGATCTGCTTCAAAAACTTGACTGCTGTAGCTGCTTCACAATTAGTAACAGGCACCACCTCAACCCACTTTGTAAACTTATCAATGGCAACCAAGAGGTTGGTTTTCTTGCAAGGAGACATGCTAAAAGGACCCACCATATCAAGCCCCCAAACTGCAAAGGGCCAAGTCAAGGGTATTGTTCGCAATTCCTGAGCCGGCACATGAATTTGCCTTGCATATATTTGGCAACCATCACATCTACTCACCAAGCGCTCTGCATCTGCCTGAGCTGTGAGCCAGAAGAAGCCGTGTCTGAAGGCTTTTGCTACTAAAGACCTTGTTGAAGCATGATGACCACAATCTCCCTCATGAATCTCTTTCAAAATTTGCCGGCCTTCCTTTCCAGACACACATCTCCGAAATACTCCAGAAACACTTCTCTTATATAACTCGCCATCAATAACTATATAGGCCTTAGCCCGGCGCACAATTTGCCGGGATATAACTTCCTGCTCTGGCAGCTCTCCAGGCAAAAGATATGCCAAATAAGGTTCTGCCCACTCTGGAATTTCATGAGTTGCTGCTACCAATTGCGAATCCGGGTCTTCTTGACCCGCCAGTTCCTCTACGCCCTGAGGCTTGACTGATGGAGTCCATAGCTCGTCCAAGAAAACGTTAGGTGGAACCGGCTCTCTGCGTGAGCCGAGTCTTGACAAAGCATCTGCAACATCATTTTTCCTGCGGTCAATATGATCCACCTGATAGCCTGAAAAAAACCCGGCTACCCTGTCCACCTCTCTCCTGTAAGCCGCCATTGTCGCATCTTTTCTATCCCATGTTCCTGAAACTTGCTATGCCACAAGATCTGAATCCCCATAACAATTAATATGCTTGATGCTCATCTCCTTTGCCATACGCAAACCATGTAACAAGGCCTCATATTCTGCCACATTGTTAGAACAATCAAAGTGAATCTGCAAAACATAGCTCAGCTTATCACCTTTGGGAGAAGTTAACACAACTCCAGCTCCTGAACTCCAGCTCGATTATTGAGAAAACCGAAGCTATTCCTGTAACGCGCCGTGTTTTCACTTTCCTCTGACACCGAAGCCGGGTCTCCATCAACCCTTTGACCCGCCAGCTCCAACACTGGTGGCAATTGATGCTGCTGCTGACCCGGAGTAAAAGCTGGTGGCACGACCGTTGACGGTGATGCCCCTGCATTGATCGAAGGAGCGGTGTAAACCGCCACCCTCCTAACCGGGCTTGGAACGGACTCTTGCTCCTCTTCGTCCTCTTCTTCTACTCCATATCCGAACCGGCCTTCGAACAAGGGCAGGATCGATTCTGAATCTGCATAGTCCACCACATCACCCGGGATTGGAGCCGGGTTTCCCGATCTTTCCTCGTGCACGCCCAAGGGCAACTCATCTTCAGCCGTACCAACTGATTCTTCTCCATCAGATTGAACAATTGTGGCAGCTCCTGACACAGATTCATAGTCTCCATCACTAGCAGATCTAGTTGCAATCATACCAACAAAAACGTTAAACTTTCCAATTGGAATAACATCACCTGTTTCAAGTAGATTTGATTCCGGCCCCCAGCCAGAATCATCAACGATGGGCTCTCCTTGCGAATTGAGGGTGATCTCGCCGAAAACATAGTTCTCTACTCCTTGCCTTGCTTCTCCCATGATGGTGACACCTTTGGACGCGATTCCCACAGACGGCGCCAACTGTCGTGGGGTAGATAACACGGCAGATGCAACTTTGGGGTAGCTTGAGTTGATGGGCAAGGCGACACTGGCGTCTGGGAGATTGTTTAGCACTGTAGGGACAAAGGGTTTACCCAGGTTAGGCCTCTCCATTGGAGATAAAGACCTACTTCCTGCTATCTTGTTATTGATCTCGATCTCGATAACCCGGCTACGACAACAGAGCCGGATCTCGATCTAGGTTACAAGGTTGTGGTGTTTCTCTTGATGGTTCTCTCGCCTAAGCTTGGATCGTAAAGGTCTCCCTCAACTAGGGCTCAGGGACCGGTTTATATAGACGACCGGGTCTCCTGGCACTTTACAACACGAACCCGGGCTCTACCCAGACTCGGAATCCTACTCTAGCTCTTCTAGCCTTCGTGTCTCCCAAGTCCCGAACCGCCTCTGGTCTTCTAGAAACTTCCCTTCCTGAACCGGGTTACCGCCAAAGCCTCTGGCCCAGCAACATAACCCGGCCCATGCTGATTGTTAGCTGGCCTGGCCGGGCCTCCTGCCTGGCAGGTCATTCTTCCCTCTTCATGGGCCTACCGGGTTATCATCCCCCATCAGGGAGATTAGATCTCCTTGACGGATTCCCCTAGAAGGCCGAAATTCCTCCTGTGGTGCACCGTTGAATAACACCGAGAAAGACACAGTGGACACCAAACGCATGATTAGTGCCACCCACATACTGCTGAATCCCATCTCAACCCGGTCATAGGCCTTCCTCATATCAAGCTTCAGCGCGCAACATCGATGTTTCTTTGATTTGTTGCGTTTCATAAAATGAAGGCACTCATATGCCGTGATGATATTGTCCGTTATCAGCCATCCCTAGACAAAAGCTGACTGCTCATCCGAAATAATCTCAGGTAGAATACCCTTCAATCTGTTAGCTACCACCTTCGATGCAATTTTATAAATAACATTGCAAAGACTTATGGGACGGAACTGGCCTAACTCTGTCGGACTCTCCACCTCTGGTATTAACACTATGAAAGTCTTATTGATGCTGTTCGGGCTATCCTGCCCCCTCAAAACCCGAAGAACAGCCTCTGTCACCTCCTCCCCACAGACATCCTAGTTCCGTTGAAAAAAAATGAGCTGGAAAACCATTCGGTCCCGGTGCCTTGGTTGGGTACATCTCAAACAGCGCCGCCTTGATTTCCTTCTCATCAAACGGACAATCCAGTTGATGGTTCATCTCAGTGTTCACTTTAGTAGGTACACAATTCAGTACCACCTCCATGCCCTCCACACCTTCCGATGTGTATAGTTGATGATAAAAATCATTTGCCATCTGCCCCGTCTCCTCTTCACTTGTTGTAATGGTGCCATCACTTTTAACAAGTTCCGATATTTTATTCTTCTTCTTGCGCTTACTAGCACGCATGTGGAAGAAACGAGTGCTCTTGTCCCCCTCCGAGAGCCATTGGATTCGTGACCTTTGCCGCCACATGACCTCCTCTCGATGGAGTACCTCAGCGAGCCGTTCCACCGTCTTCAGTTCGACGTGTGATGGCCCCCCACGGTCTGGCCTTGACCTGAGCTCGCCAAGTTCCCTTTGCAGCGTTCGGATTTGATGTCGGACACTGCCAAAGGTATCTTCTCCCCAGCTCGCCAGACTGCTAGACATAGCTGACAGCTTATCTTTCAGTTCCGGCATTGATGAACTCCTTTCTGTCACACTCTAGGCCTGCTTAAGCATGGCAGAAAAATCAGTGTGTGATTCCCACATAACTTCGTACCTGAATAAACGATTCCCTCGACCGTGATGCTGCCGGGGTGCGCACTTCAGTAGTATTGGAAGGTGATCTGATGTCGCGAAAGAAGGAAGGTGGTGCACTTCCGCTTCCGGGAACCTTGCATACCAGACGCCAAGGCTCGATCAAGTCTTGTACGGCAGTAGGATCCTCCTGCAACTTTCTTCTCAAAAGTCCATGCAACTCCTTTGAAACCCAAGTCGCATAGACCACACACGTCAACCATATCACGAAAGCCAGCTATCTGGTTCCAACTCCGTTCGTTAACCCCTTCATGCTCCTCGCGATTGAGAACCTCGTTGAAGTCTCCAATGCACAGCCAAGGAAGGTTGTTAGACGAACGTATGTATTTGAGCATTTCCCACGTCTTGTGGCGCTCATTGACTTGGGTCTCGCCATAGACAGCGGTGAGACACCAAGGATCTTTCCCCTCTTCTGTAACAACTGCATCGAGATGGTACTGGGAGTAGGGTAAAATTTCTATCTTTATTGAATCATTCCAAAACATGCTAGTTCCTCCACTGCGGCCACAACTGCTAACAGCAAAACGCTTGTCAAAACCGAAAGAACGAGCTAAACTTTCCACCCGTGACTTGTGGAGCTGAGTTTCCACCACACAGAGCACGGATGGGGCATGACGCTCCGCTAGTGTGCGGATATCTCTCACTGTCGCGGGGCTGCCTAACCCATGACAGTTTACACTCAGGACACTCATTGGCTCAGGTGGTCCTCTCTCGAGGCCGCCGGTTCAGCTTTGCTCTTCTTCTTCTCCACGAATACTCCGCCTATGTCTTCCCTCTTGAGGTTCAAACTGCGTACCAGATCCTCCAAAGTAGGTTCAGAGCCAAACTTGCCCGCTAATCCGATTCCCTCGCCCTTCTTCTCAGCCGCCGCCATGACCAAACCGAACCAAACCCTAAAACAGGACGCACTGCCAAGGCTGGGCAGTCGACCAGGTCGACCCCGAGATCAGCCCGAACAGTGCCTTCTCGAGAGGGAGAGGAATCAGATCCGATCGTGGGGATTTTAGCCCTTCTGCCGGTGGTCACCGATCGCTGGAGAAGTACGACAGCCCTAGTCGCCTAGGTGTTGGCATGGTACGTAACAATTGGAGAGTGAGCTTCCTGCCCTTGGGCCCCGTGGCGGGCTCCGTCGTCTGGCAGCAGGAGTTGTTTGTCAGGGCCTTGTACGAGGACTTTAACCGCATGGCGGTGCTGCAGGTCTCCGCCACGAAATCGGCGCCCTGGCTACCCGGGGCTTCAGCAAGGCGCGACGTCTATGCCACTGGCGGTGGTGCGAAGAAGAACTAGCTTGTGGCGGTGCTCGATCTGGACCGGCCCAAGCACCCTGAATCTCAATGGCAATAAAAATGATAGCTGGTAGTACTGCTTGTCTGAATTGAAGGTCAATTGCAACGAAGTATGTGTCGTGAGTTGCTGTTTGAATTCCGTCCGGCTTCCAACTTGTTTATGGTCTCAGTTTGATTCGGGATATTATGTGTTGATCGAGCGCTTGGTCTATGATGGAGGGATAGTAACCCGGTAGGCCCATGCGGAGGGAAACGAGACCCGCCAGGAAGGAGGCCCGGTCAGGGCAGTTAGCCCTCAGCACGGGCCGGGTTATGTTTCTGGGCCGGCATCTTGGCGGTGACCCGGTTAAGGAAGGCGATATTCTAGAAGGTACAAGAGGCGGTTCGAGAGGCGGTTCAAGACTTGGAATACACGAAGAGCAAAGGAGCTAAGGTAGGACTTGGAGTTCGGTAGAACCCGGCTCTATTGTGTACGCGGTCAGAGGGCCCGGTATCTATATAAACCGGCCCCTGAGCCATAGCTAGCAAGTCTTTCATAACCCCCAAGCTTTAGGCGAGAGAACCATCGAGAGAGATACACAAGCTTTGTAACCTAGATCGAGATCCGGCTCTGTTGTCGTAGCCGGGTTATCGAGATCGAGACCAAGATTAATAATAAGATAGCAGGAAGTAGGTCTTTATCTCCAATGGAGAGGCCGAACCTGGGTAAACCTGTGTCCCCTGCAATGCTAAACAATCTCCCAGACGCCAGTGTCGCCTTGCCCAAAAACTCAAGCTACCCCAAAGTAGCATCTGCCGTGTTATCTACCCCACGACAGTTGGCGCCGTCTGTGGGAATCGCGGCCAAAGGTGTCACCATCATGGGAGAAGCAAGGAGAGGGGCCGAAAACTTTGTTTTTGGCCAGATCACAGTCAATGAGCAAGGAGAATCCATCGTCGATGATTTTGGCTGGGGGCCGGAATCTGATCTACTTGAATCAGGTGATGTTATTCCAATTGGCAAATTTAATGTTTTTGTGGGCATGATTACAACTAGATCTGCTAGTGATGGAGATTATGAATCTGTGTCAGGAGCCGCCACAATTGTTCAATCTGATGGAGAGGAATCAGTTGGCACAGCTGAAGTTGAGAAGGTCCTGAACACGCTGGAGGAACGGCTGGATGACCCGGCAGAAATCCCGGGTGACGCGGTGGAACAAGCCGGGTCGGAATCAATCTTGCCCCTGTTTGAAGGCCGGTTTGGGTATGATGCAGAAGAAGAAGATGATGAGGAACAAGAGTCAAGTCCAAGCCCGGTTCGTAGGGTAGCGGTGTACACCGCGCCTTCGTCCAGCATGCAACCATCACCATCAGCTGTTGTTCCACCGGCCTTTACCCCGGGTCAACAGCAGCTGCCCCCAATTCTGGAGTTGGCAGAACAGAGAGTTGATGGAGAGCCGGCTTCGGTCTCAGAGGAAAGCGAGGGTACGGCAAGATACAGAAACAGTTTTGGGTTCCTGCATAACCGGGCCCAAGGAGAGGAAAGAAGTAACACAGCAGCTGCCCCGGCCTTGTTTAACAATGGCCTGGTCTTAGATCCATCAGCACTTACAAGGTTGGTTACTCCAGAAAACGCAGCAGTTAGAGCAATGGAATTGGATACAGCACGCCGAGCGTTGGAGCAGATGCGCAGGGACGCCGAGGCAGAGAGGCAAGAAATAGAAGCAAGAAAGAGGCAAATAGAGGATGAGGAAAATCGTCTCAATGAGATGACCAGGGCGCACCGGAGGAGGCACCAGAGCCGGCTGGCCCCTGGAGAAAACGCTATAAACCCAGCAGTATTGTTTAGGACCCCAGAAGATCAACCAGTTGGTGTCACCCAGGTGGCTCCAGTTGTAAGGGCAGATGTAGAACCAGATAGAGGAACAGGAGCAGCTGGGGTTGCAGTGGCAACGGCGCCGGGTCTTCTCGCTGGGGTAGCCAGGGGAAATCCGGGTCTGCCGCCCAGACACCAAGGTTTCACACGCCGGCGGGTCACTATTCAAATCCGGCGGATAACGTGTATGCAGCAACTTTGGCGCTTGATCGTATTCCATTGGGAGACACGCCAGCGGAGATTGAAGCCCGGCGTGCCATTGACATGTTACGCACTGCAGTTGTCCAGCAAACTCAGTATTCAAGGGAGAAAAGTGCATTGCATTCCACAACGTATCGTAGCAAGAGTCGCAATGGAGGTAACCCGCCATTGGCCGGGCCTGTAGCGGCACAGCAGCAAAACCCGCCCCAGCAAAATCAAAATCAAAACAATCAGCAGCATCAACCCGCCCCAGCAATTTCCATAGCTCAGCAGATAGTCAATAGATCACGCGCGGGGAGAAGTGCGGGCAATGCAAACCCGGTAGTACCTGCAGCAGGAGTACCACAAGGAGGACCGGGTCCTGCACCAGCCGCGTCTGCAAGCTCACCCGGTAATATCAATATTTCGGCAAGTTCTTCTAGTTTAGCCGGGCCAAAATGTCTTTCAGATTCCATTAGAGCAGAGCCTTTCCCTGAGAAGTTCAAGGAGCCAAGCAAGATATCCAATTATGAGCCCAGCATGGACCCGGCCAGCTGGTTGAGCAGTTATGAGATGGCAATGTGTATACGCAATGCCACAGAGAATGTTTGT
Organism: Poa pratensis; assembly: GCA_947311845.1. Classification (NCBI taxonomy): domain Eukaryota; kingdom Viridiplantae; phylum Streptophyta; class Magnoliopsida; order Poales; family Poaceae; genus Poa; species Poa pratensis. Next base: position 27,068,861 of record CAMZMU010000095.1, read on the forward strand.
GCCAAGTACATGTATTTGATGATGAGCGATGGAGCAGCGAAGTTGTGGTTTAAAAATCTACCAGAGAAGTCCATTAATTCTGGGATGAGTTGAAGGCGGTTTTCACCAAGCACTTTCAGGGTACGTGCAAGCGTTTGTTTTCCATTGAGGATCTTGATCGTTGTATACAGAAAAAAGGCGAGTCAGCACGTCATTGGATGGGCCGGGTCACGGAGATCCTGCACTCTTCATCTGGTATTGAGCCCAAGGATGCAATTTCATCAATGGAGAAAACTTGTAAGTATGCACCACTTGTCCAGAAGCTGGGTCGCATGAAGGAAGGGCACCGGGTTAAGCCGGTCACCATGGCAGAGTTGATGGATGCTTGCAATAGGCATGCAGCCACTGACAAGACTCAGGATGAGCCTGAGGAGGAGAAGGGGAAAGGCACGGCAAATAATGGTGGAAGGAACAATAATGGCTCAGGAAACAACAATAACAATAACCAGAATCAGCATAAGCGAGGTCATAATGATGGAAGTTCAGAGTTAGTAGCAAACACCAATACCGGGTTTCAGAGGCAAAGGATGGACGGGAACTACCAGGAAAACAGAGGTTATCAGGAAAATAGAGGTTACCAGGACAACAGGGGTTATCAGGGGAACAGTGGAAATCACAATAGTGGAGGTAGTTACCAGGGAACACGCCCAATGAGTACTGAGGAAGCTTTTAGGATGCCGTGTCCTCGCCATAGCAAGATGGGCAGACCATCCAATCATTCATTGGCACAGTGTGTGGATTTGAATAGGTGGAAAAATAATGAGGTGCAGAGAGCTCTGCAGGGAGCAAACAGAAGTGGAGGACCCGGCCAGGGTGGTAACCCGGCTGCGGGGCCTCTAACAGGAGCAAATGCGGTACCCACTGGAAACCCGGGTCAGGGTCAGAACCAGAACACGAGTAACCAAGGAGGATTTTCACAGCAGCCAAGGCAACTTGGTCAGTATCACATTTATACCAGTGGCACAACAAAAAGAGAGAGAAAGATAGTCAAAAGGGCGGTTAATACAGTGGCAGCTGGAATTCCAAGGTATTTGAGGTGGTCAGAGCATGCAATTACTTGGAGCAGAGCAGATCATCCGAGGTGGTGGAGCACCCGGGCCTGCTTGCGCTAGTTGTTGCTCCTCAAGTTCATGGCTTCGAGTTGAAAAAGGTTTTGATGGACGGTGGCAGTAGCATCAATATTTTGTACTGGGACACGTTTGTGCGCATGGGTCTGAAGGAGTCACAGTTGCAGAAAACGTCAACAATTTTTCACGGTATAGTTCCGGGAAAGTCAGCCACACCAGAGGGTAAAATTTCATTGGAGGTAGCTTTTGGCGAGTCTATCCATAACTTCAGATCAGAGTGGCTCACGTTTGAGGTGGTAAAGTTTCCAAGTCCATATCATGCATTGTTGGGAAGGCCGGCTTATGCCAAGTTCATGGCAAGGCCGTGTTATGTGTATCTCCAGTTGAAAATGCCGGGTCCCAATGGGATCATCACTGTTCATGGTAACAGGGAAATAGCAGCAGAGTGTGATGAAGGGGATGCAGCCCTGGCAGAGCAAACGTGTGCAAGAGAGGAGTTGAAAGCTTACAGATCAAATGTTGACCCACAGGATAACACGGCGCTCAAGAAGCCAATGACAGAAGATGATAGGGCAAAGTTTAAAGCAGCAAAGGACACAAAGATGGTGGATTTTGTGCCTGGGGATTCCTCCAAGCAGTTCGCCATAGGGACAAACTTAACTGACAAATAGGAAAGCGCGCTCATCGAGTTCATCCGTGAGAATCGGGATGTTTTTGCGTGGACACCTAGTGACATGCCAGGCATTCCAACTGAACTCGCTGAGCACCGTTTACATGTTGATCCCAAGGCTAGGCCGGTAAAACAAGGTTTGAGAAAAATGAATGCAGAAAGGAGAAAAGCAATTGGAGAGGAGATAGCCCGGCTTTTGGAGGCCGGCTTTATCATGGAAGTGTTTCATCCAGAGTGGTTAGCTAACCCGGTTTTGGTTCTGAAAAAGAATAATGAGTGGAGGATGTGTATTGATTTCACGAGCTTGAACAAGCATTGTCCCAAGGATCCGTTCGCACTGCCGCGCATTGATCAAATTGTGGATGCTGTTGCAGGTAGCGAGCTCTTGTGTTTTCTGGATGCGTATTCAGGTTATCATCAGATCAAACTTAACAAGGAAGATTGGGAGAAGACGTCGTTTATCACCCCCTTTGGTGCTTTTTGTTACAAGACCATGACTTTTGGGTTGAAGAATGCAGGAGCAACTTATCAGAGGTGTATCCAGAATTGTTTTCATGATCAGATTGGGCGCAATGTGCACGCTTATGTTGATGATGTGGTTATCAAGTCAGAAAAAGCCGGGTCATTTATTAATGACCTTGCAGAGACATTCAAGAATCTGAGAGAGTACAAGATGAAGCTTAATCCTACGAAGTGTGTGTTTGGGGTTCCAGCGGGCAAGTTACTTGGTTTCATTGTGTCAGAGCGTGGAATTGAGGCAAACCCGGAAAAAATTCGTGCAATCCAGAGTTTGAAAAGGCCAGAGGAGTTGGCTGATGTTCAGAAGCTGACAGGCTGTGTGGCTGCGTTGAGCCGGTTTATTTCCCGGCTTGGAGAAAAAGCTATTCCGTTGTATAAGCTGTTGAAGAAGACAGATAACTTTGTGTGGAATCAAGAGGCAGATGAGGCCTTTGAGGCCTTGAAGAAGCAGTTGTCAAAGCGCCAGTTTTAGCGGCGCCGGGTCCCAAGGAACCCATGCTTTTGTATGTTGCAGCCGGGCCTCAAGCTGTGAGTGCCGTGGTGGTGGTTGAGCGAAAAGAGGAAGGAAAAGAGAACCCGGTACAAAGGCCGGTCTATTATGTCAGCGAGGTCCTATCAGAAGCAAAGCAGAGATACCCACATTGGCAGAAGCTAGTGTTTGGTGTTTTCATGGCTAGTAGAAAGTTGAAGCCGTATTTTCAGGAGCATCCAATTACGGTGGTCAGTTCTATTCCCTTAGCAGATATCATCAGAAACTCCGAAGCTACAGGAAGAATTGCCAAGTGGGCAATTGAAATGGGGGATTATCACATTGATTATGTGCCTCGCACAGCTATCAAGTCTCAGGCGTTGGCAGATTTTCTTAATGATTGGACACAGTTGAATGCACCACCTCTCACCCCGAGTCTCAAATCTTGGGTTATGCATTTTGACGGGTCTAAACAAGAGCAAGGTTCAGGAGCTGGAGTGGTGTTAACTTCTCCCAAAGGTGACAAGTTGAGTTATGTTTTGCAAATTCATTTTGATTGTACCAATAATGTGGCAGAGTATGAGGCCTTGTTACATGGTTTGCGTATGGCAAAGGAGATGAACATCAAGCGTATTAAGTGCTATGGGGATTCAGATCTTGTGGCGCAGCAAGTTTCAGGAACTTGGGACAGAAAAGATGCAACTATGGCGGCTTACAGGCGAGAGGTGGATAGAGTAGCTGGGTTCTTCTCAGGCTATCAAGTGGATCACATTGACCGCAGGAAAAACGATGCTGCAGATGCTTTGTCAAGACTCGGCTCACGCAGAGAGCCGGTTCCACCTAACGTTTTCTTGGACGAGCTATGGGCTCCATCAGTCAAGTCCCAGGATGAGGAAGAGTTGGCAGACCCGGATTCGCAGCTGGTGGCTGTAACCCGGGAAATTCCAGAGTGGACAGAACCGTATCTTGCATATCTTTTGAGAGGGGAGTTGCCCCAGCAGGAAGTCATAGCCCGGCAGATCGTGCGCCGGTGCAAGGCCTATGTGGTCATAGATGGTGAGTTATATAAGAGAAGTGTTTCAGGGGTATATCAGAGATGTGTGTCTGGAAAGGAGGGCCGGCAAATTCTGAAGGAAATTCACGAGGGAGATTGTGGTCATCATGCTTCAACTAGGTCCTTGGTTGCAAAAGCTTTCAGGCACGGTTTCTTTTGGCTCACAGCCCAGGCAGATGCAGAGCGCTTGGTGAATAGATGTGATGGATGTCAAAGGTATGCAAGACAGATTCATGTGCCGGCTCAGGAGTTGAGAACAATACCTTTGACTTGGCCCTTTGCAGTTTGGGGGCTTGATATGGTGGGTCCTTTCAGCATGTCTCCTTGTAAGAAAACCCACCTCCTCGTTGCCATTGACAAGTTTACCAAGTGGGTTGAGGTCATGCCTGTTACAAATTGTGAGGCGGCAACAGCAGTGAAGTTTCTGAAGCAGATCATACACAGGTTTGGGTATCCCCATAGTATTATCACAGACAATGGTACTAATATGTCCTTGGGAGAGATGGCAAAGTTTTGTGGAAACAATGGTATACGTTTGGATGTTGCTTCTGTGGCTCATCCTCAGGCCAATGGGCAAGTTGAACGAGCTAACCAGGAGTTACTCAGAGGATTGAAACCACGTCTCCGGGTCCCGTGTCTCAGAGCCGCCGGAGCGTGGGTGGAGGAATTGCCATCAGTTGTTTGGGGAATCAATACAACACCAAACAGATCCACAAAGATGACCCCTTTCTTCATGGTGTATGGGGCAGAGGCAGTTTTGCCAAGTGATATTATTCATGACTCGCCTCGCGTGGCGGCTTACGTGGAGACAGAAAATGAGAAGACCCGGCAGGATTCTGTTGACCTGCTGGAGGAGAATAGAGAGAAAGCATTGGAAAGATCAGCAATTTATCAGCAAGATTTGAGGCGGTATCACAGCCGCCGGGTTAAAACTCGCACCTTCCAGGAAGGTGATCTAGTGTTGCGATGGGTGCAGTCCAAGGAAGGGATGCACAAGTTATCTCCTCCTTGGGAAGGGCCCTTCATCATAAGCAAGAAATTGAACAATGGTTCATACTATTTGGTGGACGCTAGAGAGAAATCAGAGACAGTCAATGACTCAACGCACTCTACCTTTTCTATGGAAGAGCGTGAGAGGCCGTGGAACATTGCGCAGCTGCGCCCATATTATACTTAGCATGAAAAAGATGTATCAGATGTAACACATGATGTAACAGGCAGCAGGTTTCAGACGCGCTCTTTTCCTTACCAGGGTACCTAAGGGGACTGGAAGGTTTTTAATGAGGCGGCTTGCTGACCTAACCTTTTCTATCAATAAAGTGAAGGTTGAAGCAGAAATTTGTCTTGTCTCAGTTGTTTCAGTTTTATAAGCCGGTTATTTTCTTTGTTCTATATGTATTGTGGCAGTTCTGGGTCAAGCTTGGTCCTGGGGGCTTGTCATTGAGATAGCTAAAGTTATTTCCCCAGGACCCGGCTCATAAGTATCCCCGGGTTTCAGTTTTGGTTGCAGTTGTTTAAGTTTTTTATTTTTGAGGATGCCCAGAGAGTGCGTCCCACCAGTATTTTGGATCAATGGGGTACTGAGGCATAAGCCCTTTACTTTATAAACATTGATCCAGGTCTTGGGGGCTCTTACTGCAAAAAGTCTGTAGCTGCAATCCCAAGACCCGGCTTTTATGCCACTAGTATTCTTGGTTATCTTGCTGTGTAGCTGATGTGACTCGCACTTATATGGCCTGATTGCACACCTGGAAACTCAATCAACCATGAAGCCCATTGGGACTTGGTTCGACCCTGTTTTTCTCAGAGAAGTTGCGCCAGGATATCCATGCGAAAGCCGGCTCACAGTTAAAGAAACCAAAAGGGTCATCAAAACCACAGAAGATAAGTTGGATATTTCTCATGTCATGTGATTCCACATAGTTTCACCAAAGTTTAAAACAAGTGCAAAAGCATACATCACAGGCATGGTATCAGAATAGCTAAGTTATTACAATAATGTGCCTCAAGGGCCAAATGACATTAAGTTTTCTGGCAGAGACACAGCATCTGCATAAGTTTAAGAGCCGGCTTCTGGAGCCGGGTTAGTGGAAGGAGTTGTAGCTGGGGTGCCATCTTTGGCGCTTGCCGAGTCATCCTTGGCCGTCTCTGCTTCTGCTTCCCGGGTCTTGGGGGCTCCATCAGTGCGCCAGGTGACAAGTTGAAGGGACTGGAAGTAATGTTCATCTTCATCTTCCACTGGTGCACGTGTGGAGGTGGCACAGTGGGAGTTGAGGAGCTTGGCGCAGCAGAAGCACTTGGAGCAGTTTTATCACCAGCAACAGATTCCTTGTAGCTTTGTAGCAGGTCGATGCGTTGAGGCTCGTCGTCCACAATTTCTTTATTCGCCTCGTTGTAGCCATACTGGATGGTGTTAAGCTTCAGATTGTTGGCAATTTGGGTAGCCACGAACCGGGTCTGCTTCATAACCCGGCTGTAGGTCTTCCTGTCAAAAGGAGTGCCATCTGCATTGTACTCAGGAAAGCCCGATGCCAGAGGAGCCGGGTCAAGTTGGGGATAGTAAGCTTAGCCAAAGCTAGGCTGCGCATGGCCCCGGCCCTGCATGCAGATTTCTTCAGCAGGTGAATCCAACCAGGCATTGTGGACAAATGGCCCAGCACTTCAGTGTAAGTGCTGGGCGGGTTTTCCCAGTTTCTTGCAGCCTTGATGACCTCGCAACTCCCAAAGTATAATTGGCGGACCAGTGTATACATGCATTTGACTTTCTCAGTTGCGGTCTTGCGGATGTTGCCATCACGTGCACCTGCAAAAGGGAAACAGTGTCAGGCATAGTTTACATGCCAAGCTTGGAACAGACGAAAACTTTACCGGGTTTTGAGAATATTGTGCTTACCAACAAGGGAGGCAACCATGGCAGTAATCATCTTCTTCAGGCGGGTCAGCTCGCTGGTAGCTGTATTCAATTTCTGTTGGAGGCTGGTCAGCTGCTCTTGAAAGTTTTCTTCATGCTCTTGCATGTCCCGCTTCAAGTCTGAGTTCTCCTGAGTCAAGGCAGTTATTTTTTCTTCCAGGGCTTGAAGTTTGTTTGCCCCTTCAGCCCGGGTCTCAGTCTCAGCTTTTAAGGCTCCTTGTAGCCGGGCCACTTCTTCATTGGCTTGGTTCACATGTTCCTGTTAAAAAAAAAGTGCACAGTTTAGCCTCAAGTTACTAAGGAATTATTAGCCTGGAACTTGGGGGCTACAAAGTTTCAAAAGTTTGCAACAGACAAGTAAAGCCCCAGGTTGCCGCAAGCGTGCTAACCCGGTGCTTGGGGGCTACACGGGTGAAAGTTTTAAAATTGTTCAAGTGATTAGTCCCAGGTTGCTGTGGACAGCTAACCCGGCACTTGGGGGCTACAGTGTTGAAAAGTTTTTGTAAAGGATGTTGGCGTTTCAAGCACCAAGTTTTTCAACAAGTGATAAATTTGGAGCTTGGGGGCTAGGCAGAGTATGGTTATGCAAGAAGTAAGAAGGTAAGTAAAGTTAAAAGCACACCTGGTACCGTTTCTGAAGCAGAGAGACAAGCTCAGTCTCCAAGTTCTTATGATGAGCAAGGCGAGAAAAGTATTCCTCGCACAGAGCCGGTGTGGACATGGAGTTCAGAGTCGCCAGATCCAAAGAAGCAACCGGGTCCTTGCCCTTTGCAGAGGGATCCACCTTGATTTCTGGTGCTGTGACCTTGGCAATGGCAGTGGACACGCCAGGAGCCGGGCCTTGCTTAGACCCGGTGATCTGGACTTCTGGGTCAACTTCTTTGGTTCCAGACCCATGCCCGGGTGATTGCGCGTCTGGGCTTGGTTTTGGAGCAGCTGGCGGGCTTGGTGGTGTGGCTATCACGTTCTCTGCGCCAGATTCTTCTTCTGGGCTTGCTCTTCAACATGTACTTCCATTTGGGAAGGTTCAGCTGTAGCAGGTGGAGGAGAGGCAGCTGGAGAAGATTCCGGGTCTTCCTCCACGATAGCTTTGGCACTGAAACAAAGGAAAGGTGGTTAAATACAGAAAAGACTGCAAAGTAGTGAAAACTGAAAAGAAAGGAGAGTAATCCTAACCCGGTATTGATGAGGAAATCCTCGGGCGTGCTAGCCGCGTCCGAGGAAGAATCTGATAAACCAGAACGTTTAGGAACCCGGATTTTGCCAGCCAAAGGGTACTTTTTGCTGGGCGTCTTCTGGATCGATTTGGCCCAGCTTGATAAAGAACATGGAGGGATACCTGTGCTCAGTGACATGGCTTGCGAAGACCGGGTCCGCGGTTTTTGTTGCTTCAGCTTCTTTTCAAGTTCCTTTTCCTGTGTTGTATTTGAGTTTGAGATGAGTTCATCATGCAAGTTGAGGAACGAGAAAATGGCACCTTTGCAATTGCAGCCCGGGTCCTCTTTTGAGGAGTGGGTGCAGCAGTTTGAGGACCCGGCAATACGTCCGGAGCCGGGTCATTGGGGCCTGGAATGAGAAGAGCCGGGTTATCAGTAGAATTGTCCTTTTTGGGGACTTCGTTGTTAATCAGCTCGAGGAAGAGCCGGCCTACGGAGTCTGGCTCACCTTCTTCTTCTTCTTCATCTTGATCATCACTTTCTGTGTCCTCCTCAGCAGAGGACGTAGGGGTGTAATCTGCACTCCACCACTTGGGGTCCTGACAAAAAGAAGATATCGGTAAGATAGTTTGCAAGAAATACCGGGTTACAATTAAAGAAGTGAGTAGATGACAAGTTGTACCGTAGGAGGTTTGTTCTTGGTGCTGAAAGGGGCGAGCCCGTTCATTGCAATATCGGTCTTCTTTTCGCCAAGGAGCCTCTTGGCGTTCTTCACGATTTGGTCATCCAGCAGTGTGATTTCTGAGTAACGCATGTCGTCAGTGGTCTCTTCTGTGTATTCATGGAAGAGCCGGGTCCTGATGCTGAGGGGTTGGATGAACCAGCCGATCCAGCACTTGACCAGGTCAGTCCCCCTGAGTCCATGTGCGAGCAGGGCTTTGGCCCGGCGGAGCGTGGGCTCGAGCTTGACCCGGTCTGCGTCTGGGGCGTAGCTGTTCATCTTTGCTTCGTAGGTCATGCCCGAGTTCAGAAAAGCCGGGTAACGAGCATCATCTGACGCGGGTGAAGTGTCTTTGAAATAGAAATATGTGTTTTGCCATCCCTTTGGATGGCTGGCAAGAGCAAGAGCCGGGAAATCACATTCCCTCCGGCGCTGGATCGCCACTCCACCGTAAGGGCCAAGGTTGTCTTTGCGGGATGGGTTGCAGTAGAAAAATTCTAGGAAAAGTTCAAGGCTGGGGGCTATTTGCAAGTAATCCTCGCAGAAAACTACAAAGTTGCTTATGTTGAGAATGGAGTTGGGGCCTATGTCTTGTGGCCTAAGACCGTAGTATTTTAAGACCCGGCGAAAGAACAGGGAACCCGGTGGGCGGAAACCGCGCAGGACATGATCTAAGAAGGCTACCACTTCACCTTCCTTGGGGTTTGGGCGGATCTCCTCTCCAGGGGCGCGCCACTGGATCTCGTTCTGAGCCGGGAGTTCGCCCCGGTTCACGAAAGACTGAAGGGTGGTCTTGGTCGCACTGGACCTTGTCCAGTTCACTGGAGCGGCTGCGGGAGCCGCGGATCCAGATGCACCAGCAGCAGTACCAGAAGGTTTCTTTGCGAGCTTTTTGGCCGCACGGGGCCCTCCAGATTTTATCTTCTCCTTCGTCATGGATTTCAGCTCTGGAGGAGGACAGAGCGCAACAATGGCGTTATGAACCCTAGTTTGGATGCGGAAGTGAATAATGAAATACGGAGCCAATCTAGAAGAAATAAAGGTTGGAATCGGTGCGCGGAATGGATAAAAGTAAGAATCGAGGTTACCTTGGAGATTGACCGAGATTAGAGGGCGCGATTGAAGATCGGAGTTCCGGCGGCTGCGGTGGCAGTGACGCGAGCGTGAGGTAGGGGATGAACGTGAGAATGGGGAAATTTACTCTGGGGTTATGGCCAGATATTTATAGCCACGGTGAAAACCCTAGGGGTATTGCGGTAAAAATGAGCGGATAAGATAAGCATCTTCTCCGGGAAGCCAGCGACAAACAGACAGGACAAAAGGAATATTCTTTGACTCCAGTTATGACTAGCAAGTGGTCCAGTTGAGTTGAGATTTTCGCTAAGTGTTGGGTGAGAGACCCGGAGACATATGACCTAGTATGAGAAAGCCGGGTTACGGTATGACCCGCCAAGAAGAGTTGGCCCAGTTAAGCAGAAAGATAAAATAGTGCGTTATATGTATTTGTTGTTTTTGTATTTCAGGCGGTTAACCCGGCAAGCCAGGGTACCAGCATTGATCAAGGAAGCGACACAAAGTTGGAAGCAAAGCATGGCAACCTGGTTACCTGGTTAACCTGGGGGCTACTGATGGAGGGATAATAACCCGGTAGGCCCATGCAGAGGGAAACGAGACCCGCCAGGAAGGAGGCCCGGTCAGGGCAGTTAGCCCTCAGCACGGGCCGGGTTATGTTTCTGGGCCGGCATCTTGGCGGTGACCCGGTAAGGAAGGCGATATTCTAGAAGGTACAAGAGGCGGTTCGAGAGGCGGTTCAAGACTTGGAATACACGAAGAGCAAAGGAGCTAAGGTAGGACTTGGAGTTCGGGTAGAACCCGGCTCTATTGTGTACGCGGTCAGAGGGCCCGGTATCTATATAAACCGGCCCCTGAGCCATAGCTAGCAAGTCTTTAACCCCCAAGCTTTAGGCGAGAGAACCATCGAGAGAGATACACAAGCTTTGTAACCTAGATCGAGATCCGGCTCTGTTGTCGTAGCCGGGTTATCGAGATCGAGACCAAGATTAATAATAAGATAGCAGGAAGTAGGTCTTTATCTCCAATGGAGAGGCCGAACCTGGGTAAACCTGTGTCCCCTGCAATGCTAAACAATCTCCCAGACGCCAGTGTCGCCTTGCCCAAAAACTCAAGCTACCCCAAAGTAGCATCTGCCGTGTTATCTACCCCACGACAGTCTAGTTAAGTTCTTGATGCAATTGAACGTTAAATTCATGGGAATTTCATTAGGTGCTTGTTTCTATTAGAGTCGACCGCAACGTCTACTTGTATTGTTGTGGATCCCGAGAGACTCCACCTTGAAGATCGTTGTTTTGTGATATTTTTGCAATTATAAATTGTTGGCAAATGCATGAATTAATGTCGTCATCTTGGTGATAATTGTTTTGTGATATCTTAAAGATATTTTTAACTACTCATTTCTAGCCTTCTAGGTACACACCTACTGGCAGTGCACCGTGAAGCCGTCGAGGGAAAAACTTCAGGAATTAAAAGCCCTAACTAGAGATGAACGCAGCCTATAGGAGGACTAGTTTTGTCCATGCTCTTCGTTGGATCTCTCGGCCGTGTTTTTCTTTTGTCCATATGGCTAAATGAAATTTTTTTAGCAAAGCTTAACGAACAAGAAGAGGCCTTTCCTCCATATATGACGAAGGCATCCAATTGTTTGTTACAAACTCAGGAAATAAGCCATATAAATTGTGGAAATTTCCGAAAACAATTTACTATGTAGATAAAACATGTAAACCACATGTTATTACTATCATGTCACAAAATTAACGCCTAAATTAAGCTCTATATTTTGTTTTGCTATGTATAGTCACAGTTTCAATATGGCTATAATTTAGTATCACTAACAATGATGTGTTTTATCCTTTTGAAAACACTAAGGAAATGAGCACTCTTTGCATATTGTCGGATTACTATACATGTGGGGATTACTATACAATTTGTTACAAACTCAGGAAATAAGACATATAAATCGTGAAAATTTCTGAAAATAATTTACTATGTAGATAAAACATGTAAATCACGTGTTGTTATTATCATGTCACAAAGATTAACACTTAAATTAAGCTCCATATTTTGCTTTATTATGTATATTCGAGTTTCAATATGGCTATAATTTGGTATCACAATCAATGATGTGTTCTATCCTTTAAAAGCACTAAGAAAACGAGCACCCTTTGCAAATATCACAGATCTTCCGCTATTCGTATGCCCATTTCCAGGGTGGCGACGGAACAAGGGTGCGGATGGGGTTTTTGCCGGTCAATCTGGGGGCGTGGGCACGACATGTGGGGATGGCCACATCGTCGTCCGACGAGTGGCCGATCGAGATATTGTTGGCTTGAGGCTTGTCCTATCAGAGGAGAATCCACGTTCATATCGGCTTTAGTAAACGTACACGCACCTAATGCTCATTGAAATCACGCTGCAGATTCCTCAGAGCCTGTACAGGTTTTAACGTACCCGAGTTTCATGCCCGAGATATGCCTTGATCCGATCCATTGTTTCATTTCCAACCGAGCATGTGAACGGTCTAATTTCAAGTATGATGTGCGCGGTCAGAGTCGCCGCATGCCATGTCTAAGCTGCAACAGGATTTGAGAGCAACATGCTCAACGCTATGGTTATAGAGTTTGTCATGATAGAGCTTAAAACAAACCCACACGCTATGTCTAAGCTGTAAGAGGAGTTGAGGAGCAACATCCCCAACGAAAAAGAGATTGTGACAGTAGATGACATCGCCACCATGACCTACCTAAGGCGGTCATCAAAGAGACATCCCGACTGCATCCCCCGGCGCCGCTCCTTGGGCTCACCTCTCCATAGACAGTTTGCACATCGACAACTACATCATTCCATCCCAAATACCAGTTCTCGATGCTTGGACGATTAGAAGGGACGCAAGTGTCTGGGAAGACGCCGAGAAGTTCAAGTCGGAAAGGTTTCTCGACAGTGCCATTGATTACAAGGGGAACAAATTTGAGCTCCTCCCATTTTGGTACTAGAAGAAGGATGTGCCCTGTCATAAATTTCTCAATGTGTGTGTATGAACTCACGCTAGGGAATGCACTAGCTGCTTGAAGCTTGAAGGTCCCCACCCACATGTGTTTTTGAATTAGCAGCTAGTTTTTTTTAGCAAAATTAGCAGCTACTCCGTAGTTTAGTCGTGATCCTCCCAGGTTAGAGAAAAAAAAGACCTGTTGGCCCCTCCAGGGATCGAGGCTGCAGGTTATGGGCCTTAGGATTTCGGCCCATTTAGGAAATAGCAGCATTTACCAAGTAGATCGAGAACTTGCCAGGCCGATTGCCCCTCCTCCCGATCCGGCGGCCGGCGACCAGCAGCCGAGATCGGAGACCTGCGCCCCCTCCCCAACCGCACCCGGAGACTAGCACTGGCGACCCGGCCACACGCCACCCTCCATTCCCCTAACCCGGCGGGCGGCGGCCAGCAGCAGACAGCTCCGCGCCACATCAGGACATGGCGTTTATCCCCTCCACGGCTCCACCGATCCAGTCCTACCTCCTTATTTTTTGGTAAGTTGTAGGGATTTTCCAGTACGAGTACATCAATACATAATCCTCAATCTCAAATTCCTAACAAGGGGTTTTCTTATTGTTTGAACTGTAGATTTGTCCTGTTGAGTAGTTGCTTGAATTTGGAGCAAGAGACTATTAGAGAGATCAGTTTTTCTAGGAATTGGGAATTGGACTGAAAATGGTTAAGAGACAGAGAACAGAGGCACCTTCTTCAGGGTGGAAGATCCTCCTACTTCATTTACCAGACTATCTTTACCACTGCTTCTTCAATTGGAACAGCAGCAAGAAAATCAAGATGAAGAGCCTCAAGCAAATGAGTCATTTCTGATTCCTGTTGTATTTCGAGGTATATTATTCTTGGAGCGAGACCCTGCGTTACGACCACAAATCTGGCAGTATCCACATAATCGGAGAGATAGTGTGGAGAGGATATTTGATGCTAGATCCTGCAACCTCGTCTGAAGCATTATGAAACTTCTGGTAAAATAGGCCATCAGCGCCGCTTCCCATACAATTGGTTCGGTCTTTTCCCATCATGGTTAGAGTACTCAAAGCATAGCCATCGTGCCTATTGTTTATTCTGCGGATCTTCAACAAGATCTCTATGGATTAGAACAGTAGCTATGCTAACCATTGATAGATAACAATTTCTATTTGGTTACTTGCATCTACTCTGCTTTTGTTCGAGTTAAATCATCTTTAATTATATTATTGGTATAACTGTTAGCAAGATGGCATCAAGCTAAAACACCTATTTTCTAGGGATATATCCCGACTCTAATTAAGCACTTTTATGTGGTGACTCCCTTTTTGGCACTTATTTATGCATTTCTGTATCATGTGCCAGCTCTGCAGTCTGTTGTGTACCTTGGTTTTTACTACTCTCCAGTGAAAAAAATCAGTATGATGTCAAAGCTAATGTTGTGCTATAACTCATGTGTTTTTGTGTTGTACTATAACTCACATGTTATTTGTTTTGTTCTCTTATTTTTATGTCGAGATTATCTCTCTGACTGAGATCAGCAATGGTAGCAGGCACTGGACTGTTTGTGTGGATGCATCTTGCCTCATGTGCCCTTTAGTGAAACTTGGTATTGCAGATCATTAATAGATCCAGTGGTTTGTTTATCAAGGTCGCTTTCGTCGGAAAAATTCCAGTATAAGTATTTATTTGGAAGATATGTTTCCTGGTGTTCTACTTTCTGATTTTGTAGCACACTTTTGTTCTTCTTGCTACCTCTTTGATAGTGCCTCCATTAGAAATTAGAGATACAATTGCTAAACTATTTGCTGCTGTTGTCTCTAGACTGGCAGATGTATGTTTTCCTTCATATATTATGTTCACTTGTTTGAACAAATAGTACGCAGATTCTCCTATTGACTGGTAAGAAGAAACATAAATTCAGGATCACCCCTGTAAAGCTATGCATCAGTAATTTCCTTAGACCCAAATGTTATACTAATTTTTTACGGCGAACTTCAGGGGTGGTGTCTCGAGGGAGGCATTGGTTGCATGCTGCGGTCTAGATCAATAATTCTCCATCATGTGGTACACCATTGATCTGATCAAAAGCATCTGTTGACTCGTTTATGAGGGACATTTTCTTAGTATAACTTGGCATCCATGCCTTTCACGAGTCGCCTTTATGGAGCACCGTGTGTCAGCCTTATGCTTCTCAGCTAATGTTTGCGTAGTCGTTGGAGGTAATTTCCCTTGTGACCATTTTTTATAAACTAACTAGCTATTTCCACTAAACAGTATATTTCTGCTCATATGCTACTTGTACCAGTTGAACATTTGATGTTCAAAAATATGTTTTTTCCTTAACAATGAACATGGGGGCATCGATTTCTCATTTGTGGCAGAAAATAATCCTCTGTTCGCATGTTAATTGGACTGCTCAAGGTTTAGCTGAACATTTTATATTTAAAACTATGTCTACTCAATTGGGATCACTTTTCCTTTTGCTGCAGAAATAATCTATTTGAAATATGTCTGATAAAAAAATACTCAATTGGGATCACCTCTCTCTCTCCCCCCCCCCCCCCCCCCCCTCTCTCTCTCAGAGGTGTGAGCGCATGTGCATGTGTGTATTTACCTTTTCATCTAGACATCCTATGTGTAACACCCCAGGTATCAACCCTACCTGAAATGTTACTGCGCTACAACAATATCTATCGAGTACAAAGATTATAAGAAATTTAGACAGGGTTTTTCTTGAATATACGGACATCCACAACATGCAAATAATAATAAGCACATAGCAAGTAACACTACAGATTGAAAAAAACATCCACATGGTTCACAAATCTTAGTAAGTCGCTAGACATGAATATATAGCGGTCCATCGAAACTTGGTACAAAAATATAAGTGTTCACTATGTATTACTCCCTCCGTTTCAAATTAGATGACTTTCCTTTCTCCACATGTGGATGTATCTAGACATGTTACATGTGCATGCGAACAAATGGAAGTCAAGTAATTTGAAACAGAGGGAGTATATGGTATATATGTGATGTGCCAAATGATTTAGAGTTGCTACGCCCATATCCCATGCATGTCGCTTTTTAGTACCTGAAAACCAAATGGAAATGCAAGGGTGAGTACAGAAATACTCAGCAAGTACAATATGGAACCATAAAGACATTAGTCAATGAACAACATTGGAACTTCACTCCCACACACAAATCATCTGACCATTGAACTATGTGTTTTGGCACATGTGATGGGGACTAGTCATCATGTGAAAAGACAGTGTTTGCTCAGAATTTACCAACGTGATGGCTCGGAATTTACCGACCTGCCACAGTATTGCCTCGGAATTTACAAAACTTCAACCCGTGGAGTTTAGAAGGAATATATTTTATCGAAGAAACACCAAATAAGAACCAAGCACACGGGAAGCACGACAGCAGCACAACCAAGCATAAAGAGGCAAGGTTCCTCATGCACTTGCCTTGACCTCGACGTCCAACGGAAGAATTTATATTGGCACCAGAAATCCTCACACCTGTGGATGAATGAAACCACACTCAGAAAAACTAGACCACGATAAGGTAACGGTATAATTCTAAATCGTACCTAGCGCTTGCCGCTATATAGGGTTAACCAACAGGGACCATGCACATGCGTATATCTATAAACAGAGCAGACTAAATAGTCGTTGGATGGCATGCACTACTACTACTACCAATTATGCTTACTCCAATGCTTATGCGTGTGTATGATATTCCTAGATGACACAACCATCGGAAGCCACCATGTGCAAGCAACCAGATCCAATTAGAGACAGAAATAATTAGCACTTGGTGGCATCGATTAGTACTCTGATTTGAAAAAACAAAGACCATTGATCGATCAGAACTTGATAGGGCTACACGTATTTGATAGGCAGCAGATTTCCTTGATTCATATACACCCTCTGAATAAATTACAGCTAGATCAAGACAGGCTAGGTAATTCTGAAACAGAAGCGACACCCGAGAACTAGTGCTAACCACGGCCGGACCTACTCAAAAAATGCTCGCCGGTAATCTAATAAACTGCTGGACTATATGGAAGGAAGCAAACCAGTCAGTACGAGCTGCGCCTCTAGCTTGGGATGGTCTTCAGTACAGAGGAGGGGCTTTCGCTGGCTGCCGATGAATCCTCACGAACTTGATGTTTAGCAGCGAGGTCGGTGGATGAACTAGGGCAGGGGATCGGATGAGGACAGGGAGCTGGCTGGGTTTGGTATTTATCTGTCTTGTCCCATATGACATATGGTTAAAAAAAATCAGTTCTGGTCAACTATCTTCCGTTTTTGTCAAAAATACATTTTTTAAATCTGGAGTATTACACTATATTTCATGGACTTCACACAATAATGAATTTGCAATTTTGGTTAATATATGTTGTTGTAGAAGCTACATGATCTTGAGGCTTTATTTGGACTCATAAAATAACTTAGTTTATTTACTTTTCTGTAGCTGTATTTTTGGAAAATGAATAATGTACGATTTCCCTTTCAAACATTATATCTACGTAGTTATATATCCACCCATGACCCATCTAACTTTTAGCATACAAACAGCAAACAACGAAAGAGGTTGTTGCAACGAATGGTATAAATGTTACTTTGACTTGCGACTCATATGCAACTTGGATCCTTGTGGCTAAAGAACCGAACTATTCTTGCATCCTTGCATTGCTGGTTTTTTATGCCGCTGCAGCTTGTATTATTAGTCTGTTTTCCTTTCAGATATCTACACTTTCATTGTGCTAACATTCTGGGGAAACATGTACTTGATCATCTGTTTGCTAAGTTGTAAATGTTATAACCATGTTTTACTCAGGTGGAGAAACCTGCAGATCCAATCGACAAGGAGGGGCGAAGGCTCGAGAGGAGGGGGACTCCTCTGGTGAGTGTACGCTCGAGAACGCTGACCATCAAGCCTTCGCTGCTCAACTTGGAAGTAGGTAGTTGTGGCATTGATAGCCATGTTTGGCTGCTGTCCTCCGTTACCTGCTACTCGAAGATGTCATGACCGCATGACAATGTGATGCTGTAGAACTGTAGTATCGTGTGTTTCACTCTTGTTTTTCTTTTTGGTGTTTCTTCACTTCAGTTCTGTTTGTGGAATAAGCAGTTTTGGTTATCGTACGTATTCACCGGTTTGGGATTTTGCGAACCTCATGGTGGAGAAAAATGAATGGCAGATAGATGAAAATGATTATGCATTTTATTTCCCTGCTTATGGGTGTGATCAATTGCCTCTAGTTTGTATTGGACGAATGGGGCACGCATGGGTAGCATACCTAGCAATTGAGATGCATTTGGGCGCCCCAGCCTCTAATTCAACAGCTAGAGACGGGAGTGCGAAGAAAAGTGCAATGTGAGAAAATATTCAAACATAATAATTGGCATGATAGTGAATTGTTCATCTTTACCGCAAGATGTCTCACCTGATATACTTACCGTTTCTCAAAGAAAAAAGATACATTCCGAGAAAATCAAACAATCCATGAAAATCAAATCAGAATTTTGTACACTCGATCGTCCAATGTGAGAAAATATCGTGTGCGGGACAATGCAAGTATGCAACGACTTGACTTGACCAGGTCTTCGTCTACGGTGGGGTCAAACATTATTGCTGTGGACCTGTGACGATAAGATCCCCATTTCTCCCCTCCTAGGCTTCTACCGCGTTCGCACTTCAGTAGGTGAGGTCGGCTGCACTTGCTGTGCCGATCCAGTCCACAAACCCCATTCTCCTCCACCCCTGTTGCGGATCCCACCTATTGACAAGAGAGAAGCAGGAGCCATGGCGGGAATCGGGGGCATGATTGCCGCTGCACTCTTGAAGGAGGTGGTGCAGCAGATCGGTTCGTTCGTGGGAGGACAGATCAAGCAGCAGCAGCACTTCAACAAGGATCTGAACCAGATGAAGACTACCCTTGAGTCCATTCAGGCGCTCCTCGAGGACGCTGAGCACTCCAACACCAACAGATCCATGCGCTTGTGGCTCAAGCGTCTCACCGACGCGATGTATGCCATTGCCGACATGATCGAGGAATTTGAAACAGGAACTGAGGCTGAGTCAACACGGAAGGTAAGGCCCCTGTGAACCATGCTTCCTTCTTTGTTTTCCCTTTTTTGCAAAAACACGCTGTATAATAAGCTGCAAAGAAAACAGAGTCCCGCAAATCCCTCCCGGCGAGCTTCCAAGCAGCAGATGCAACGCACCACCTCCGTCCTCTGGCTTCCACAACTGAGCAGTGTTCACCACCGCCGAAGGTCTAAGCGATCTGCCCGGCACGCCCTTATTCCACAGCCAAAAACTCCCAGCCCTCTCGCCGAAGCTTGCCAGGCCACCGATGAGACGCGAGGAGGACTGGAGTAGCCCAAATCCCACCTGCACATATCGTCCTCCTCCCCGTCAGAAGAACAGCGCCACGACAGTAGGGGCTCGTGAATACTTCAAATGTCTATTTGAAGTATTTTAGTGAATACGAATTTGAACTCACCTTCCACGACTGAGTCCTGTACAGTGTACACCAACACAAGTCACCATCACCACCGCCCAAGGCCTGCCCGGCCCGCCCTTATTCCACAACCAAAAACTCATATTTGACCAAGTTTTATTTTCACTTCTACTGTAAATATTTTAGTGAATACGAATTTCATGTAGACGAATTTGAACTCAGCTACATTTGAAAAAAATACCAGTCAACCATAAACTCTTAAATTAATGACCGGCATGAGGATGTTCAAAATTAAATCTGGAATTCATATGCTAGGCAAGTCAGATCATGCATCAGACTTTCTGGCCTAAAATAGACTTTATATCACCAACCATTTCGCCACAGACTAACAATTAAGCCGATTATCTCTTGCAGTTCTCCATCAAGAAACATCTAGCAGTTATGATGCCTTGTTTCACAATCGGCCCCAAGTTCACAATGGCTAACAATATGAAGATGATGAGGGATGAACTGCAGGGGATAACAGATGAATATCAGAAATTCATGTTAGTGCCGGGCACTAATGCCGATGAGCTGAAAGTCTTACAAATGCGTGAAACATCATCAACCATTGAGACACCAATCATTGGCAGGACCGAAGAGGAAAATAAAATATGGGTTTCTTTATCCGAGAGCATAATAGAAGAGCTCATTGTTCTTGGTATACACGGCATTGGAGGCCTTGGCAAGACAACATTGGCAAAAATGGTTTACAATAATAGAACCAAATTTGAAGACTACACCCGGGTGTGGATTTACGTGTCAGAGACATTTGATTTGAACAAAATTGGCAATTCTTTAATATGTCAACTCTCAGAGAATGAGAGACAGTACACTGAAAAGGAGATGATACACAGATCACTTGCAAAGCTACTCACCAATAAGAAGATTCTGATTGTTCTAGATGATTTGTGGGTGGAGGATGATTCCCAATTGGATAGTCTGATTGCGATGCTTAAGGTTGGACAGGGTAGCAAGGTGGTTGTTATAGCTACCACACGCAATGAGGAGATTGCAAGGAAAATTTCAACCATTCCCCCACATGAGTTAGCATCACTGACAGATGAGATGTGTTGGACTATAATTAAGCAAAAAAGTCACTTTGAATCTAGAGATGACAAAGAACAGCTGAAGGACATAGGGGAAGCCATTGCAGCTAAGTGTGGAGGTGTGGCTTTAGCAGCTCAATCAATTGGACCCATTTTGGAAACTATGACCTATATTCATTGGAAGAAAGTGAGAGACAGTGATATCTGGAAAGAATCTGCTTCTTCTTCAGATCCGAAAGATAAAGCTGCATCACAGGTGCTTGCATCCTTGAGGTTAAGCTATACTTTAATGCCTCGGTACTTGAAGCTCTGTTTTGCCTATTGGGCAATCTTTCCAAAAGGATGGGAGATATCTAAAGATGATCTAATTCACCAGTGGATTTCTCTTTGTTTTATTGGGGAAACACCAACATTCACCGCTTGGGAGCTCGGCGAGATGTACATTACTCAGCTTTTGAAGCTTTCCTTCCTTGAACATTCGGAGGCATCACTAGTAAGTTTGTGCATGCCTTTTATAATTTACGCTACAATTACTTTCTTCCTATTGTTGTTGGAATTCATACGATGCTTGTTTATATGGTGCACATGTTTACCCAATCTTTCAGTGGTTAATACATTTTCCAGTATACTCAACTTATCCATGTAACTTGCTAGAAAATTCCAGTTGCTCGTGCACACACCACGACACGCCCCATATAAGCACATTGTATTCTTTTCTACTCCCAAGCACAAAAATAATGCTCAAAGATGCAGTTTTATACAACGGCATTTTGTCTTCTGTCCTTTCTATAAGGGCAATCAAATGGATTGAACCACACAATTGCTAGCTTAATTTGGTCCACTATGCTACCTGTCACTGTTAAATTTGTTAGTGCATCAAATGCTTGAAATATTAAAATCTGACGCTGCTAATGGCTTTGTTTCAGATAATGTTCACCATGCACGACCTGGTGCACGATCTAGCAAGATCGGTGATGGATGACGAAATTCTTCTCGCTGGCAATGATGGCAGCATTGGGGTAAACCGCTGCCACTATGCACTGCTCAATGACTGTAGCAAGCCATTGGATTCACGGAGGATAAGGGCACTCCGTTTTCTGGGCTCGACTGAAATTGGACTCGATGATGCTGCATTTGCATATGCTAAATCCCTGCGTGTCTTGGACTTGAGCGAGTGCTCCATTCATAAATTGACAGATTCAATTGGCCGATTGAATCAGTTGAGGTATCTTAATGCTCCAAGGGTACAACATGAAGTTATTCCGGATAGTATCACTAGGCTGTCAAAATTACTTTACCTCAGTCTTCAAGGATCTTTTCTATCTGCACTGCCTGAGTCAATCGGAGAAATGGGGGGTCTGATGTATCTTGATTTGTCAGGCTGTGAGAGAATCAAAGAACTGCCAGAATCATTCGGGAAGCTAAAAAAATTGGTGCATCTTGATTTGTCAGGATGCTATGCGTTGGAAAATATATCGAAGTTTACGTGGAGCCTCCCGGACCTGCAATATTTGAACTTATCAGGCTGTCATCATTGTATTGAATCGCTACCAGAATCTCTAGATGGCCTTGCTAGTCTACGATACTTAAATCTAAGGCGGTGCCTTGGAGAATGTGAAAATGACAGCTTGCTGGACCGTATCAGTGCCCTTTCCAATCTAGAGCATTTGGACTTGTCTTTTAATGATGGTATTACTTCTCTACCTGAAAGTCTTTGTAACCTGAGAAAACTGCACACACTGGACCTCTCGTGGTGCAGTAAGCTTGAGAAGATACCAGAAAGTATAGGTAGTATTGCTAGTTTGAAGAACCTGCATTTATGGCGCTGCAATGGTCTTGTTGAACAACCTGTACCTCATCCTAGTACCAGTTTCGTATCATTACCACGTTTTGAGGTGCACGTTAGAGATGGTGAATCGAGCAGCAATCTTGTCTGCTTACAGGGCATGAATCCTAAGCAGCTGGAAATAGTCTGCCTTGAAAATGTGAAGTCCGCAGAAGAGGCTCAGAGTATAAAGTTGATTGAAAAAAGCAATCTCAATGAATTAAAATTGTCGTGGACTAAAGGAGCTGAGAGGTTTGTGGATGATAAAGTGTTGTTGGAGAAACTAGTGCCGCCGAAAAGTTTAGTCCGCTTGGAGATAATGGGTTATAATGGCGTCAGCTTGCCAACATGGGTCAGCCAACAGGATTCGGTGAGACTCAGCGATATGGAACATCTAGAAGAGTTGAGCGTGTCAGACTACAGTGGCATGTCGAATTTGAGCATACATAATTGCCCCAAGTTGAGGATGGGGCCACTCCTTCCTAAAGTAGCTCGCTGGTTGGAGATAAGAGGTAGTGATATCGTGCTGTCATCATGGGGAGAGTGTACACTGCCAAGCACCGGTGTTTCCTCCTCTTCTTCAGTATTAACTACACCTGATCTGGTAGTTAAAGACAGTGAGCTGCCCATGCAGCAGTGGGACTGCTTCGCCACCTCTCTGGCCTCAATTATTTAAACATCACGGCTTGTCATGACCTGACCGTCTCCCTGACATCATCCCACATCTGTCCTCTGTTACGTTTCTGGTGATAGACAGCTGCAACATCTCATCATTGCCGCATTGGGTCATGGACTTAACCGGTCTCGAGTACCTTCGGATCGAAGATTGTACAGGCATCAGGTCTCTGCCGGAGGGCATACAACAACTCACCAAGCTTGGAACACTTCGTATATACGGATGCCCTGATTTGAAGAAGTGGTGCGAATTGGAGGAAAACAAGATGAAGCTCGCTCATATCGCTATGTTTGTTTGACTGTTGACTGCCCATGTGCTGCCACAGACCATGGTCCATCAATTCCTTGTTTGACTGCCCGTGCGTTGCCATGTTGCTTCAAATTTCTTTTTCCCCGCACATGTAAAGTGAGAATTAATTTGTGTGGTACACACCAACAACGATATGGGATCACAATTTTCTAAGCACAATGTACATAAAACATTGCCCCTAACGCTATTCCGTTCAACACCAATCATGTCTTAAATATAAATTTAGCCCCTCTCTCTCTCTCCCTCCCTCCATCTCTCTCTACTTAGTGTAGAGGGAGATACTATTTAAAAATGTTATTTCCTATTTAACCCTGGAAAAACAATTCTTCCCTATTTGATAGTTGGTATATATATTTTATTTTATATTTGCATTATATGACACTCTAGTTCATTTTTTGCAAAGTCAAAATAATATATCATCATCAATTGGTCAGTGGGGCCAGAAAGCTAAATTTAATCTACGTGAAACGGTTGTGGATTTGCCCAACTAAATGTCGTCAAGGTTTAGACATATACATGATTGACATTGCATGCAACAAGTATCCTATTGTAGTTCTTGGGATCTCACTTATAAAATCTAAAGTTGTATTGATAAAAACGTGACATCAGAATATGTATACATTTTTGTAAGAGAAAATTCCAAGAACATCATATTTTCAAAAACTTGAAAAATCATATTTTCAAGTTTTAAAAACATCTGGAAACGATCTTGGATGTAGATAATGTTATATTCTAGCAACATGCAAAATATCAACTCAAAATGACTTGTATTCTAGGCTACAAGAAAATTACAAAATCTGACAGATTTTGAAGAGTTCAAATTTTGCATTGTTCACTATTTACAATTTCAGATTTTGTCTTTTTTGCACAACCCAAAGTACAACGTATTTCTAGTTGATATTTCACATGTTGGTATATTACAACATTATCTACACTTATGATTTTCTCAAGATTCTTTTTTTATATTTTTTGCACCACATAGATTCATAAATTTTGAGAAATTAACGATTTCGTAGAAATATTTCAAAAATTTCGGCCAGATTTATAGACTGACATTTAAATTAATTTCTAAAAGTAAAATTGAAACAAATGGAATGGAACCTAGAACCTGCAAAACAGCTACCTAGCCGGTAAACAACTACACTAAAATCAAGATCTTTTCTTGAATATGCTCGATCTATTTCATTTTGAAATGTAATCTATCGGAGTTATTCGAATTAGAACAAAAAAATCGCCTAAGGTTATATTTTCTCTCCCCCTTACGTATATACCTAAAGTCTTTAGTTTCACGAATTTCGTTCGAAATTTTAACGAATTTTTTCAAATGGGTGTAGCACGAAATGAGAATTAGCAAGTGCAGCTGGATCAAGCCAAAGCAGCTGGGAATGAAACAAGACCGACCGCACATATATAACAGGCAAAACCTCGGGGGAATACTTGGTACGTACGTGTGTGTTCACTTGTGCAGATAATTAGTTCCAAAGCAGGGTTTGACACACTGTCTGCTCACAGCACGGTTACGGTATGCCTGTGGTTTTAATTTTTAAATGAGGAAATCGAGCCAAGGCAAAGCTGTGAAGAATCTGCAGTGTGATTTGAAAGACACAATACGTGCATATGTCCACTTGAGCTACTCTGAACTGAACAACATCTCTTCAAGAAAAACAATAGATGTCTGGCCGGATCCGACAGCCATGTTGCTCCTCAATGTACACAACCCACTAAATAGCACTAGCTGATCAACATCGAGCATTCAACTCTGTTGGCACGTGAAAGAATTAACATTCAGTGGAACATCCAATAGTTCAACCTTAAGCATACACTGAAAAACATGATCAGCCATCGTCACCGAACCAATATGAGGGGTCATTGGCTCGAAGGCCACGACCGAGAGCACCCTGGAGCAGGAAGTCCTGGTCACCCACCGTTGAGCAGCAGGACGGCGACATTCCTCTCCGGCGACATCAGCAGCGCCGTGGCTGCTGGCCACGGAGACGTCGGCGGTGAACCCGAGCAGCGAGGGCGTCACACCAGCTGCAGCGCAACAGCCTGATATGAGTTGTTTCTCTCAAAAGGCAGTACATCAGGTGCAAAATTAATCATAGAATCATAAAAGGCGCAAAAGTTAGTCTATTTATGATCTGTGAAATGAAAAATACCAATCATACAGAAATCCTCCATAAATTGCAAGGAGGACATACTAACAAATAACCATTCCACCGGAACAAAACACAGATTGCTACTCATAAACTGCTGTATGTACCTAACATGAAATATTTTATTGTGTTTAACAAATAAAAAACTAAAGATGAACTGCTCTATGCAGATTGGGGACAGCCAACAACAGGCTATCATAACAAAATTTCAGTCTCATAGCTGAGATTCCGGAGTAACTGAAGCAGGCTTAATTTTTAACAGATTCGTTCGACTATCTCATCTAGCACAGGAACACAAAAAAAAAACGAGGCTTCCTAATCTTCCCAGGAGGACCTTTCGACCTGTGGACCTTAACTGGGCACCATCATCCACCCACAACAGCACTATGCTCATGTATAGATGATTCTGTGCGTAACACCTGAAACTCAACAAATACCACTGCAACCATGCTGCCCAATCAAGCCCAACATTGCAAGCATGTTTCCTGGGCGAAAATGGACAAGGATGTATATGGGTCATACAGAGTACCCTAGGCATGGAGTGATCTAGAAAAGCATGTACAATCACAGGATCAACAAAGAAATCCACCTATAGGATTCTAAAGGAGTAAATAGTACAGGGAATGATCATACAAATTCACTTTAATGTATTTTAAGGATCCAATCAGCTGGATAAGGCGAGGACTTAAGCAAATAGACATAGCGAAATCTACAAATCAAGCTAATGGACCAGAGTAGTAACCATGCGACTCTAGATGACCTAAGCATTATCATCAGGTATGTATATGACATTAAACAGTAACAACCAGATCAACTGCAATAATATAGGGACTGTAGAAACAAAACAAAGTAAATGACCAATATTCAACTCAACCAAAAATTAGCACATCATAACTGGCTGGATGGCCAAGGACAGGGCAGCAGGTTGATGGCTAGAGTCGCAGCCGACCAGCCATGTTCCGGAGCAAAGAGGGAGGAAATTGGACATGTGGATAAACCAGGAACTCACTTGAAAAGGTTTTAGTCGAGGCAGAGCATCACCACCAGCACGGTTGCGGCGAACTCGTTGCCGTCGCACGAAGGCGAGAGGCAAGGGACTACAAGCCAAGGACCGGACGGGCCTACAGCTGTGCGCGAGGCATCGGAGCTCGTGGCCAGTAAACCAGCAGCACAGCCGGATCTAGAATGGCAAGAGTCACGCCGGATCCGGCCATTGTTCCCTCCTACCCTGCTCTAGCTCCATGTCTCTCCTGATGCCCTGCAAATGATGGATGAACATAACAATCGATTAAATATAACAAGCTCCAAAAGTCAGACTGACATAACTGTTAAGTCAAACTGAAGGAGAATAGTGCACAATTGATATTTACAATATGCACTGTACATCCAGATAATTAACACAGCGACTACAGAACATTTAGTACCTACAGCGCAGACAATTTAGTCTTTTAGTATTAGTTAATAGAGAACACTAAATATGACAAAAAATATAAGTTCTAATACCTACAGAACATCCTCTTCAACTGCAATGCTGAAACCATAATTTAATTCAGTGTCGTAATTGATGATAACTGACGTGACATTAAAATGTCAGTTCAAAACTACATGTTTAGCTACACTGTTTTTTCACCCGTTTCCAAACCGTTCTCCGGAATCAGGCAAGCAAGAAAGCTATTGACGTCCTCTACAACTTTATTTGACTATAATCTCCAAATTCCAAACTGTTTGCACCCAGTTTGATATCTAAAATTCTGTATTCGAGTGCAAAAACCATCAACCGGGTAACAATTCTACAAAAAACATCCATCAATCTTTAATCTAGGGACTAACTAGAAGGTAACCATTGCAGCATGAAACATGAATTGATGCCAAACGCCACCACTACCGTGGTTGCGGCGCAGTGAACTTGCTGCCGTCGCAGCAGCGGTAGCCAAGGTGAAGGAGGAAGTAGTTAGCAGCCATGGCTACCTGTTGTCCAGCTCCACTTTTCACCAGCTGCTGCATCAAGGCCACATCCACTTCTCCCCTAACAAACGCCACAGCAATATGCTGCTCCATGTGCTCCAGCGACTACAAAAGGCTGAAGAAGCCCGGCTCGTCCATCACCTGCACGACAACAAACCAACACAGATTCACCTCTACGGCACTAGAAACCATTACTAGACACACAAACAAGATAAACTACGCAAGGCCAAGCATCAGCACGGGCATAAAGCATGTTCAATATCATATACTAACATTTGGTGACTGGAAGCTGTTCCAGTGAAATAAAAGAACAAGTCATGCAAATTATGCAACTGATATGAGAAAAGCCAAGTATTTTTGTACTATGGTACACCTATGGATTTATTACTCCTGGGACCAAGAAAACCCAAGTGTTATTCCTTTCTATGCTTTGTTATCTCCAATAAGATTCATGCTGAAAACTGGACAAGTCGGCTAAATTTTACAGCAACCATAGATACCAAACCATCAGGGATGGGGAGTGAGATTACCTCGACGCCGTACTTGATGGTGATGCCGTCCATCCTAGACACCTTGTGCTCGAGGAAGTCCTGGTCGTCCACGGCCGAGTAGCAAGAACGGCGACGTCCTCTCCGGCAACATCAGCAGCGCACCGCTGCCGAACTCGTTGGACATATGGTGTGAGATCCCCATCGGGGACCAGCCACGAAAGCCCTTCCTGCCGGTGGTGCCACATAGCTCAATTCGATATCATTTCAGTAACTACAAAGCAGGAGGAAATGGCAACAAATCGTTTATTGCAAGATAGAATGGCAGCAATCAGTTTAAGTGCGACCTAAGAGGTACCTTTGGATATCCATATCGATGAGATCCATAGTAGTGGCATCAAGGTCGCCGCAGTGGACCTTGGGGATACCCCACACGGGATTCATATCTGGCACTTATTCCAGATTGTTTGTTGGTCAACAAGGTGCTTAGAAGATGTAGTGGTTCAAGTATCTCCATAGTGTAAATGCCCCCAGCTTTGTCAGGTTTACTCTCTACAAGCCAAAAAGATCCTTGGATCAGCACAATGGCATGATAAACATTCCAATATTAGGATGCCAGGAGCTGAACAAAAATATATTTTCAGTATCAACAGTGAGTAACGCGTCCAGCAAAACCAGGAGAAGCTAGAGAAAATAAAGATATTGCCAGATTAGATAAATCATAGCGAAACTAGATAACATAGAAAATTTCAAACTCAAACAACCATAGATTAGATAAACTAGAACATAACATGATTGAGAGATAGCTAAAATTAATCATCCATGTGGAACTTAGGCAATTACTGAGAATTAGCAGCTAAATTGTAGCATCGAAGAAATCAAGAAAAGATTACTCCCTCCGATCCATAAAAAGTGTCGACACTTTTTATGGATCGGAGGGAGTAGATATTATTAACTACTTTCCAAAAACAAAAGTGATATTTGATCAGACCAATAACCAGCAACGACAGATCACATACCTAGTGTATGTATATACTCGGCAAGATCAAGTCAAGAGTTAATGATAACTACTAAAGACAATAGCTCACCTAATAAACCTAAACAGTGTCATTCCAAACAGAAATCACTACAAGATCATACAACCAGAAGTGCATGTCTAAAAACAGATCAAGCTTGATCGGAGATAAGAAATCATGGAATCCATGATCCTCAACATGATATATATTATGCCAATCACTAGTAGCCCGTCGCATTGTAGAAAATGCAGACTTTCTTGACAAGAACACTCCAAATCAAGAACAAAAGATGGAAATTGACAAAACTACCTTCCCTGCCTTGGACCAGCAGCGCTCCGCCCAGCTCCAGCAGCTTGCATCCATGACAACAACAAAATGCTCATGTAGCTGAATATTAACTTCTCCACGCATCTATCTATTTTCCATGAATCTTACTCATGCTATGTCTATAATTACAGGACACCAAGCAAACAGGCATACGCATCTTTCTGCCGAGAAATTTGATCAAACCAAAAATCAGTACCAACAGATCACATAGCTGTGTATATCCTCAACAAGATCAAGTCAAGAGTTACTCATAACCACTATAGCCAGTAGCTTATGGAATAAGCCTACCGAGTCTCACTCACAACAGCAATCGCTACTAGATCATACATAATCAGGCTTAGCAACAGCAAACCAATAAGCTGCACCATCAACCCAGTTCAAGACAAAATCTACCAAATTTAGCATGACATTAAAGATTTATTTATAGCAGAGTGCAATATTTGGGAGGGAGTACCACCCAACAAATCCACGTACATATTTTACACAACTAAGTACTTGTAGAAATTCACGCATAGCTACACGGTTTATCAATCCTCCCCGACCGACCGCCTGCGGCCGGTAGATCAACACGCCGACAGGCACATGTCCGAACGCACTGACATCGTCGTCGTCTCCTTCATCTTCACGAACGGCGCCGAGCTTCATGCTCGGTCCGGGACATTTTCATCGCGTCATTGCTACGGCTACGCGGACTGCCCACGAATGTCGACCGAGGCGATGCACCGCTTGCTCTACCATAAGGGCGTCCTCTTCGACTCCCAGGGCCCGGGCTGGTAAAATTCGGATCCCTGTGCGAAACTATAAAATGGGGCTCTATTCTCTGTTTGTTAAAATTCGGTGATGTTAATCCCTATCGAAGTGCCGATCGGTATTGAGGGTGGGTGATCGGTTGATCGCAAGCACAAGTCTAGAAGGAAAAGAACACGAGCTGGAGCTCGACGCTTCTTGTCAGTTTCTCACGTTGCTAGCTTGATCGATCGACAAGTTGGTCTCTCGTATGAGTCCACTACCTCACGTCCAGGTGCCCAGATGAGGGCCTACGAATTTTCGGAACCAGTTTGAACTATTAATTTTGTTCCTCTTTAAACAATATCAATACCGTTTGTGAAGCTGGATAAATTTTAATATTCAAATAGATAATGTATACGTATGTTCTCACACTCTGTGGTGTAGCCCCGAGGCATCACTCGTTAGCATGCAAGGTTAGTGCGTCGATTTCCCCCTCAGAGAAAAAGACGGAGTGGCTGCACAGTTTTTTTGTTTTCCACGGTAATGGACAAAAATAATATGCGGGAAGGAGGATTCGAACAAATTACCTGAAGTCCGTACGTGAGACTAAACTCAGTTTTTTCACGGTCTGATGGAAAGCCAATTTCATCCTGACCAGTAACCCTGTTTCTTTCACGTTTCCATGTACAATTGTTTATAGTCATACGATTCCTTAGAATTCAAATTTTGGGCGCCCAAAATTTTGGGCCCTGTATGGCCAGCACTGTCCGCACAACAGTGGGCCCAGGTCTGCCGACTCCTTCCCCAGCCCCGTCGCTATGCTGGTCATGGGACCCTAGGTACATCATCGCGGACTTCGTCATGGGCGACAGGTGTGGTGTATATGGCGGCGCCCTCGCCACGATGACGTCGTTGAGACGCCATCAACTACAATAGTAGACTAGAGTCGGTATGTGACTAGGTGCTTGACGACGACGTCAAGGAGTGAAACAAGACGGAGCACATAGCCAGATAACTTGCAGTTTAATTGGTTAGCAGAGCCGATACTTAATTTGATAGTCGTCATCGTATTTGGCTGATTTAATTTTGACCATTAACCATGGTATCTAAATTGTAAATCTATTCTGACACCTTAGAATTTGTTCCGGAGCGTGCGTGCGATGTGTTTTGGTGGGTTCTCTTCTCTTGGGGCTGGACCGCTGGAGCATGTGTGCATGTGTTTTGGTGATTTCCTTTGAGTCGTTGGATGGACTAGGTGGGTGGTGAACGGTGGGGATGGGTGATCCGTGTGGAGCTCAATGGAGTAATCTCATTGGCTGGAGGTGTGTCTAGCTATGTTTCTTTTCGCTTTTTCTTCCGCGTAGAGGCGAGTGGAGTGATATTATTGGTCTGTCACCACCGCGAGCAACCATTCCTTTGTTTGGGTCAAAACTATTAATCCACCCGTATTTAGTGCTTAGTTATATCTCACACATGGCCACATGCATGGTTCATCAATATATCTCCTCCCCTCCGGCAGGCCGGCCGGCTAGGCCGTGGATCATCACAGCCGATGGGCGCCCGCCCGGAGACCGGGCGCACCGCATCAACCCGCGACATTTTCATCGTAGTCACGGCCCTCCTTTTCGTAAAGAACATAAATCTCTAGTTGTGCCAAGTTTTACTATCTTCGTACCTACAAAGATATCATCCTCTACTAATAATTTGTACATATATCGCTTATTTTACAAAATCTGTGATCCCGCGGCCGGAGCTATCCACACATACAACACATCCTCAACCGCAAAGCCCGGGCCACATAACGGAGCGAATCCACACCATCGTCTGTTCATCTTCGCCATGTGGTTCGTCATCGATTCGCTCGTGGTATACCGGACGACAAGATGTACGTGTACCAGAGCCATCTGAGTTAACCACACGGGGTCACTTATGAACTTCCCCAAGATAATGATGGTTAGCCCACTCAAGACCATGCATGGTCTGGCTCTCTGATGATGACATGACCATCCCATGCGCCCGTGTGGAGACTCCCATTCTGTACAACCTCTCTGAAAGGACATCTCATCTCCTAATTAAGTTTCGGTGTTTTATGACAACATGATGGTATCTAACCTTTTGCTTGAGCTATATAGATCATTTCGATGTCTTTTGAAGCAAAAGGAAATGAGCTATCCTCCATGCGGAATCAAGAAGATAAGCGGGTTACCGGCTTTTTCTGTTTCGGTTTGTAGCTAGGTCCCGTACTATCAAGAGGGATGCACAAAGGAGAAACTCAGTGGAATCAAATCTTTCTATACACATATCTCATTTTGATCTCTTATTTCCACCGGCGTTTGAATGAAGAAGGAATTTATCCAAAGCTGGGAGCTTTTCTGGGTGGCCGGCCCACCCCGGCCATGCATCATTTTGTTCCTGGTATTGACAAATATGTGGACGGCCTGCCACGGCCATGACCCCGGACATGGCTGGCCCCCCGGCCATATATATCCTGCTTCGAAGCTCACTTGGCTGGGTTGCCCCGGCCATGTCCAGCCTCCTGGCCCGGCATGGCCGGCCCTCCCAGATCTTCCCCAACGGGCAGATTCCGGCTACTCCTATAAAAGGGGCCCTTCTTCCTCCTTTGTATGGTGTCGACTTATGCTTCTCTCTCCACCATTTTCGACCACCTTCAAGCTCACAGATCTCTCTCCCACTCCACCCAAACTCCTTGATTATTTGGGATTGGAAGAGAAGATCTAGATCTACATCTCCACCAAACCGATTTGATTCCACCGACCCAATCTCTATTGGATCTTGTTACTCTTGGGTTCTTTGGAACCCTAGACGGAAGTTGTGTTGTTCGTGGCTTTGGAAGCCACGGGGAAAAGCCAAGAGCCTCCAATTGAGTTGTGGATGCGTGCCTTGGCCTTGTGATTCTTGTGGCTT
This sequence comes from Poa pratensis, assembly GCA_947311845.1. Lineage (NCBI taxonomy): Eukaryota > Viridiplantae > Streptophyta > Magnoliopsida > Poales > Poaceae > Poa > Poa pratensis. The sequence continues at coordinate 27,101,537 of CAMZMU010000095.1, forward strand.
TGGGAGCCGCGAGAATTTGGTGAGAGCCTCCAATTTGGTTGTGGAGTGTGCCTCATCTTTGTAAAGGTTTGTTGCCGACCTCGAGGGCATCATATAGTGGCTCGTGGAACTCCTCATTGGAGGATAACACGAGGGAGATACGGTGTGCCATATCAGGAGTTCACTTTGTGACTTCACGCCGCTCCAACGGAGACGTAGCTTCCATTAGGAAGTGAACTCCGATGAAACATCTCCGCGTCACCGTGTGGTTATCTCTTAACCTTTCTTTACTTGTATGGCTAGCTTATCTTGTTTAGAATATCTTGCTAGCTTGTTTATTGCTCATCATATAGGATTGTTCACCTAGTTGCATATCTAGAGAACTTATATTTGAGCAAAGCCTTAATTTGATTAAAAGAAAAAGGAAATTTGTAGTTGCCTATTCACCCCCCCTCTAGTCAATCTGCTCGATCCTTTCAATTTGTATCATAGCAAGGTCTCTTTATTAAGGGCTTAACAGTCTAAAGAGGAGGATGACTACGAGGAGGAGTTAAAACCTGCTAAAGAGAATCAAGATAAAATTGATCAAGAAAACTTGAGAAAGAACAAAGTGAAGCGGGGATAACCCCACCCGATGATGACGCACCGCTCACCATGAAAGCCATGAAAGAACTCTTTGGGTTCATGAAGGGCAAAATGGTGGACGAGGTGTATACTCGGGTCATTAATAATCAAAATGCCTCCTCATCAACCAATGCCTCTATTGGTGAGCCCTTGGTTGATAAGGAGAAAGCTAAAAATAATGAAAAGCCCCCTCTTAACTTTGCTCCACCTACTTCATATCTCACTCAAGTTCCACTCACCCATCCTCATGTAAACAACCAAAGTAGACCGCCTCCTAAGCTTGATAATACTCGTTATTTCTCTTGGAAGAAATCTATGGAGTCTTATTTTTGCAGCTCATTAGTGCATCTTTGGAGGGTGGTTGTCATGGTTAAATCCGGTTGATCCCAACAACTTGACAGGGCAAGAAGAGATTGATGAACAACTTGATGCAAACGCTAAATACATTCTTGAGAGTGCCATGACTGCTAATGATGAAGATCAAGTGCGGAATCTCAAAACCACCAAGGAGGCTTGGGATTACCTCGAATCTATATATGAAGGAAATGAAGGCATTCAACGCTCCAACACAGCTGTCCTTCAACATCAAGTTGACAATTTCATAATGCTAGAAGAAGAGACTCCAATGATCTTTTCCGAAGACTCACCAAGCTTGTTGTGACCATGAGGGAAAATGGAAAGAAGGATATGGATGATGAATGGGTCAAGCCAAGTTCCTCAAGACCATGGTTCCATACAATGAAAATATGGTGATGAATCTTCATGCTAGAGCTAACTAACAACAATGTCTTTCAATGACCTCTTGGCACAATTCGTCACCTATGATACCTTGAAGGCCACTTCCAAGTCTTCCATCAACCAAACTCGTGGCACTAAGAACCTTGCTTTGAAGGCTCATGTGGGAGAACATCCAAGATATGAAGAAAGCACAAGTGTTGATCATGAAGAAGATTTGGAGGTGCTCAATGAGTGCTTGCTCTTGCCGCCACCAAGTTTTGGAACAAAAGAATTCAAGAGCAACAACCCCACCCAAAGAAAAGAATGTGCTTTAATTGTGGAAAGGACAATCACCTTGTGAAGGATTGCCCTTATGAGAGAAGAGAAGACTATGGAGGCCAACTCATCTTAAAGAAGAACAAGTACGCCCCCAAGCCCAAGGTCTTCATCAAGAGAGCTCCTCAAAAGGCTCTTGTCATCGCAACACATGAGAATATGAGTCCGGAGGCGAGGAGGAGGATGATGATACAAGTGAGGAAGTGGGGATGGCCTCTTGCAATGGGCAACCTTCCTCCTTCATTGGCACCCCTCTTCTCCGCTCCAAATGACAACAAGATCTCCAAGCCTGTGCCTCATGGCCAAGGAAACCAAGGTGAATTCCCCACCTAAAATTACTATCTCCTCTAAACCATCTCTCTTGGATTGTGTTGAGGATGTAGGGAAAAATGAAGAAAAGAGGACAATTACCCTCTTTAAACAAGCTCCAAGGTCCAACCAAGAAAATGGTTGAGGCTCTCATGTACCAATATGGAGAAGCCAAACACCTCCTTGAGGAAAGGAGAATAGGATTTATGAGCTTGAGGGGCATGCACGTGATCATGCCGATAAAATTGGTGAGCTAGAAGATCAACTTGTTGAGGAACAAGTGTTCCGGGAGCAACTTGAGGAGACCCAAGCCAAGGATTTATCCAAGGCAAAAGAAACCCGTGAAACCTCTATTCAAGTTGCTAGTGATCTAAAAATTAAAAATGATGAGCTTGTAGAGAGTCATAACAAACTCCTTGAGAATTTTGAGCAACTTAGGGAAACCCACAAGGTGACCTCAAGTGAGCTCACCAAGCTCAAGGTCACATGCTAAATTACAAGCTCAATTATATATGCTAGCTTCACCACTCCTCATAATGATAAAGATGCAATGCTTGTGCTACTAACCCTTGTCTTAAAGCATCTCTCATGGAGGAGAACACTAGGTTGAAGGCCCAACTTGAAAGGGTCTAGCCACTTGCATCCAAGGGAGAAGAACCTCAATGATCTTTTGACCAATCAAAAGGGAGTGGTTGGCAAGGAAGGGCTTGGGTTTGCTCCCAAGTCCAAGAAGGCAAACAAGAAGAAGAAGCCTACTTCCCCTTCAAAAGATATTATTTTTGTGAAGGAGGGGGAGTTGGGCAAGAAGAATGTTGAACCCATTGTGGGTGGTAAGCCACAAGGGGCAATGCCACTCACAATGACTTTGCCGGAAAATATAACCCTCATATGTGCTTATGAAATCTAGAAATGGTTATGTTTTTGCTAAATATGTTGGTACCTCATATGGAGATGATTATCACTATGCTATTTGGGTTCCAAAGACCCTTGTGACTAACAAAAGAGGACCCATTCCAAAATGGGTACCTAAATCAAAGACTTGATTTATTGTAGGGCTTTTCTTCCGGTGGATCTTCATGGCTCATTGATAGTGGGTGTTCATCTCATGACCGGAAGCAAAGAATAGTAAAGGGCTTATTGAAACAATTACTCACATTCTCTCATGTCACCATTGGGAACAATGCAAGACTTAAGGTATTGGGATATGGCAAGGTGTGATCACCAGTTATCATTGAGAAGGTCCTCCTTGTTGAATCCCTTTCATATAATCTACTTTCCGTTGGTCAATTATGCATGGTTACACCGTTATCTTTAATAAATACCACGTGACCATCCTTTTCACACAATCTCTTAAAGTAGCCTTTGTTGGATTTCGTGAGAACGGTTTGTATGTGGTCGATTTCTCGAAAGAGACCACTCAAATTGCCACGTGTCTAATGGCTAAATCCGACAAGGGTTGGCTTTGGCATCGCCGGCTAGGCCATGTCGGTATGAGAAATTTACAAACTCTTGTAAAGGGTGGACACGTGGTAGGACTAACCGATGTTAATTTTTCCAAAGATCGTCCTTGTAGTGCTTGCATAGCCGGAAAGATGCATGAAAAGAATCACCCCAAGAAGACCATTATCTCCACTAAGAGGCCTTTGGAGCTCCTTCATATGGATCTCTTTGGGCCTCCCACATATGATAGTCTTGGTGGCAAGAAATATTGTTTGGTGATTGTGGATGATTATTCAAGATATTGTTGGACTTTCTACATCAAGAGAAGAGTGAAACTCAAAAGATATTCATTGACTTTGCAACCCTAGTTCAACGCCAATATGACTCCAAGATTTTGGCAATAAGAAGTGACAATGGTACGGAGTTCAAGAATTACACTATGGATGATTTCCTAAGTGGGGAGGGCATTCAACACCAATATTCCGCTGCATATACTCCCCAACAAAATGGTGTCGCCGAAAGGAAGAACCGCACTCTTATTGATATGGCAAGAACTATGATGGCCGAATTTCATTCCCCATACAACTTTTGGGCCGAAGCCATCAACACCGCTTGTCACTACTCAAACCGGCTCTTCTTCCGTCCTCTCATGGAAAGACACCATATGAACTCCTCACCGGTAAAAAGCCAAATGTATCTTACTTTCGAGTCTTTGGTTGCAAATGCCATGTTTACATTAAAGGTTGCAAAATTGCTAAATTTGAATCTAGATCTTTTGATGGTATACTTGTTGGATATGCCGCAAAGTCTCATGCTTATAGGGTCTACAACATATCCACCGGGTGTGTTGAAGAATCTATGAATGGAGTTTGTCGAGGATAATGGCTCCCAAGCGGGGCATATTGATCATGATGATGTAGGTGATGATGCTCCATCTCAAGCCATAAGAACTATGGGGATTGGAGAACTTATTCCTATTGAAGAACCTATTGATATCAAGAAGAAGGAACAAGTTCTACTCAAGTTGAGCCATCCACCTCAACAATTGATCAAGAAACTATCCAAGAACAAGAACATGATTTCATCACATGATCAAGAAATGGTCAAGACCCACCCAACTCTAGTGGTGAACAAGAACATATGAACCCACAACTCCAAGAACTCCACTTAGGGTTGACCATGACAAGATGAAGGCAATGATGAAGATATTTGTGTTGGTGAAACAATTGGTCAAGCCATGGAACGCCGGGTCATCCGGCGTGCATCAAAATTGGATTATCAACCACTTCAAAGAAAATATCCTTGGGAGTATCGTAGGGGTGTGTCCACACGCAATCAATTATCTAACTTTTGTGGTCATGTCTCTTGTTTGTCTAGCTTAGAACCTCTCAAGGTATATGATGCTCTTGAAGATATGGATTGGGTTGCGGCTATGCATGAAGAGTTGAACAACTTCGAGCGCAACAAAGTGTGGTCATTAGTTGAAAACCCAAAGACACATGCCATAATGTCATTGGAACCAAGTGGATATTTAAGAACAAGCAAGACTCACATGGTCAAGTCATCCGCAACAAAGCAAGATTGGTTGCACAAGGCTACACCCAAATCGAAGGAGTCGACTACGGTGAAACCTATGCCCCCGTTGCTAGACTTGAATCCATTCGCTTACTAATTGCTTATGCATCTACTCATAAATTGTCTTATATCAAATGGATGTTAAAAGTGCTTTCTTAAATGGTCCACTAAATGAGTTGGTGTATGTTAAACAACCTCCGGGTTTCGAAGACCCTAAATTTCCTAACCACGTCTACTTACTACATAAGGCTCTTTATGGGCTCAAGCAAGCTCCACGTGCTTGGTATGATCATCTCAAGGAGTTCTTAGTAGACCGTGGCTTTGAAATTGGGGTAATAGATCCCACTCTTTTTACAAAAAGGGTAAATGGAGATTTTTCGTATGCCAAATATATGTTGATGATATTATCTTTGGTTCCACTAACCATGAATTTAGTGATCAATTTCAAGCTAATGACCAAGGAATTTGAGATGTCCATGATGGGAAAGTTGAATTATTTTCTTGGCTTTGAAATCCACCAATGAGAGAGGAACATTCTTATGTCAAGCCAAGTATATTAAGGACATGCTCAAGAAATTTGACATGAACAATGCCAAGCCTTATAAGTTTCCCATGGACTCCAAGGCGGATCTTCACTTAGATCCGGATGGTAAGGAAGTTGATCAAAAGCTTTATCGTTCTATGATTGGATCTTTGCTTTACCTTTGTGCATCTAGACCGGATATTATGTTTAGTGTGGGTATGTGTGCAAGATTCCAATCAAGTCCTAGGGAAAGTCATGAAACCGCGTTAAAAGGATTCTAAGATACTTGATGGATACTCCTAACTTTGGTCTTTGGTATCCCATGGCACAAGCTTTGATCTTGTAGGTTATTCGGATGCGGATTGGGCGGGTTGCAAAATGGATAGAAAATCAACTTCGGGTACTTGCCAATTCCTTGGTAGGTCCTTGTGAGTTGGTCTTCAAGAAGCAAAATTGTGTGGCCTCCTCCTCCACCGAAGCCGAATACATTGCCGCCGGAAGTTGTTGTGCACAACTATTATGGATGAGGCAAACTTTAAAGGATTATGGTGTCATTTGTGACAAAGTGCCTCTTTTATGTGAATGAAAGTGCCATCAAAATTGCTCACAATCCGGTTCTTCATGGGAAGACCAAGCATATTGAGATCCGGTATCATTTTATTCGAGATCATGTTGAGAAGGGTGATATTGCAATCAACTATGTCAACACCAAGCTCAACTCGCCGATATGTTCACAAAGCCTCTTGGTGAAGCAAGATTCAAGAGTTGAGAGGTGAACTAAATGTGGTGGACATAAGCAATTGGATTTAGTGAAAAACTTGCATACCTACCCATATTAGACATTTTTACTTGGTTTAGATGTAGGCATGGAAATAGGGGGAGTGTGCCTTAATTCATGAGTCATCACTCTCCTTATAATGCGCAAATAGATAAATCTTGCATAATAGTCACATGTGTGACCAAATGTGCTTCAAATATTAGTTTTGATTTTGAGACCAAGATATATCTTCGCGGTTTCAAGTCATATATACTCAAACATGGTGGCCACGGCCACCGCCCTCCTTCTTTTGAGGAGTTGGATTTAATTTGCCTTATTTGGGTATTTTTTAGACCTCTTGGTTTTATCATTGGTAGTCAAGTTCAGTTGCTCATTTCTCTTTGATCTTCGACTTTCACTTCCATATCACATCCAATGTTGCTTATTGATGATTTGTTTTTCTCCATTGGATGTGTGACGAAATCAGCATGCTAATGTTTTCATTTGTGTCTATCATCACTCCCAACCCTCTCATTTTCATCTATATGCACATGACCATTTGATACCGATCTAGATGAATTTTACTAGAATTTTTTTTTGGCCCGGCCACTCGACCGGACAAGGCCGGCCTGCCCCGGCCATCCCCAGTTTGGTCTCTGGTATGCACCCACACATGGCCGGCCCGCCCCGGTCATGTCCGACCCTGTGGCCGGGGCCGTCCCGGTCATGGCCGGCATCCGAGCCCGGCATGGCCGGCCCTCCGGCTGGGTGCGGTTAAGTGCGGTGCCAGGTCTTCTTTTCTCCTTGCTCTCCTTCTTCCCCACCCGACCCGGCCACCATTGGCGGCTCCCTCTCATCCTCCTCCACCCCTCCCCCACCAAGACCACCCTTCCCAACCACTTGTGAGCCCGGATTTGGTCCCCCCTCTCCCGATCTACTCCCTCCTCCAACCACTTTCCACCATTGTTGGAGGGATTTGGCGATTTTGGTGTTTCTTGGTGCCTTGGGGATTTTCACCTATCTTGAGGGATTTGTGGCACTATTGCTAAACTAGGGCAAGGATGTCTTCCGGTTCGGGTATGCTTGTGCTCTCACTCTCTGATCCCTTGTTCTCACTTCTTGTTTAGTCAAAATTTGGGATGTTGAGATTCTAGCTAGGGTTCATATCATTATGCTATTCCATTATATTCATGGCATATCCTTGCACCTAAATGTAGCTTAGAGATACTAGTCTTGAATAATTTGGTAACCGTTGCCTCATAGGAATTTTGTGTTTTCACCAATGTTTATTCAAATTAGTATCCTAGTGGCATTTATTTTTCTTCCATTCCGGTCATGTGCGCTTATCCTATATGCTCGCATCTATGCTCTGTTTTCACAGAGTACGAAGAACACGTTCCTATTGCTCCACGTCGTGCCAAGGGCAAAACGACCGGTTCCACGAGTGTGAAGGACAAGGGAGTCAAGAAACCCACTGTCCGCAAGTATCAAAAAGGTGCTAACAAAGCTGCTGCCCCAAAGCCAAGGATGAAATTGTTTAACCCGGAGGAACCTGTTCATGACAAGTGGAGTTCTATCTCTGTTGCGGAGTTTAAGAGGGACCGTATGGACTTCAACCCATATGCTTATGACCCAACCTCAAATGATGCTCGCTTCTTTTGCAAGATGCACCTTCACATGTATGAATTCATCATCTCTTGCAAGGAAAATCAATTTGTTGAGCAGAAATACTTGGACACTGAGTAGCTCTGTGAGAATTATCTAGATGTGATGCAGATTATGGATCACCATGACCTAGTGAAGCTGATGGAGAGCAAGTACAATTATCGTCCTGAGCTAATTATGGAATTCTTCGCCACTGTCTATTTCCACAAAGATTCGGCCAAGACCATGACTTGGATGAGTGCCTCTACTCAATGCTCAGCTACTCTGAAGGATTTTGGTTTTCTCTTGGGATACTCCGTGGTTGATCCAAATGACTCGGGGTACATGCAGATTCATGGTCCCAATCAACATGTGCTCGGTGCCAAGTATGTCTCACATTGCTTCAATGAGGAAGTGGTCGAGGATGATCTACACACAGTGACCAAAATGAGCAACAAATACCACACAATCCACAAGATTCTTCGTCACACCATTCACATCAAGATTGGTGAGCGCAACTTAGCTCGTGGTTGGATGGTCAACCTCCTTTATTACATTGAGCAAATCATGCTTGAAGGGAAAAAGACTGACATCTTGGACTACATGTACAATGAGTTGAGACTTTGTGTTCAAGATAAGAAGGTGCCGATCTATGCACCATACCTTCAAATGCTCATTGATACGAAGATTCCCCAAACACTTGCAAGCAACTATGTGTCTCGTGACCACAAGATGCTCTCTATTTCTTATCCTCTTGAGGAGGCTGCTCCTAAGGCAAAGCGCACCCGCAAGATTGTGCCTCCGAGTGGAGTTGGAGCTAGCTCATCTATGCCACATGGTCCAAGTAGGTCTTCCATGCCTCCCCTTGAGCCTACATCTAATTGGACATCCGTTTTTAAGAAGATGAGCTGTTTTTGCATTGATGCTCCAGATCATGCTTATGAGGCTCACAAGAATGCCAAGCTTATCCGGAGCAATCAAACCAAGATCATGAGGGAAATGAAGATTCCGTACACAAGTGGTTCCGAGGACAAACTCACTCCCGAGCATGAATGGAAGTCCAAGCATACATATTGGTTCGGTGATGATGCTTATACTCTCTATGGTGGTGGTGCAGCCCGTGGTGATCAAGGCCAAGATTTCGGTCATGGAGTCAACATTGTTGAGGAGTAATCACTTGCGTTAGCATCGCTCCCTCCCTTTTTGGTGTCTTGACGCCAAAGGGGGAGAGAGTTCTATTAGGTTGATACCGGGGATTTGCATATGGGGGGCTTGCATATCATAATTTGCGTCTTCCCATTTTGCGTTCGTTGCTTTCTCATTTCGTTGAACCTTGAGTTTGAACTTATGAACTTGGCTACCTATGTTGGTTATTATGATGTAAGACTATTCATCCCCGGTTATTATCTATTCGGTCAAGACTATGGTAAGCATATCTTATTCCTTACGTCTTTACCTATTCGTTGGATGAATCTAAATTATGTTGGGTTGAGCTTCCCTTTATCATATTGATACTCATATATATTGCTCAACTTGATTAGATATGTTGGTTTATAAAATCTAGTGGGAGCTTTGATCCTAGTTGGTGTGCATCGTGTATTCAAAAACATTTATTAAATGTTGCACACATCTAGGGGAGCCCATCTAAATTTTATAGATCATCGTATATGCTTAAATTCTATATTTATATTGCAAATCCTTGTGTCGTCATCAAACACCAAAAAGGGGGAGATTGAAAGGACATCTCATCTCCTAATTAAGTTTCGGTGTTTTATGACAACATGATGGTATCTAACCTTTTGCTTGAGCTATATAGATCATTTCGATGTCTTTTGAAGCAAAAGGAAATGAGCTATCCTCCATGAGGAATCAAGAAGATAAGCGGGTTACCGGCTTTTTCTGTTTCGGTTTGTAGCTAGGTCCCGTACTATCAAGAGGGGATGCACAAAGGAGAAACTCAGTGGAATCAAATCTTTCTATACACATATCTCGTTTTGATCTCTTATTTCCATCGGCGTTTGAATGAAGAAGGAATTTATCCAAAGCTGGGAGCTTTTCTGGGTGGCCGGCCATGACCCCAGACATGGCCGGCCCACCCCGGCCATGCATCATTTTGTTCCTGGTATTGGCAAATATGTGGCCGGCCTGCCCCGACCATTGCCCCAGACGTGGCCGGCCTGCCCCGGCCATGGCCCCGGACATGGCTCGCCCCCCGGTCATATATATCCTGCTTCGAAGCTCACTTGGCTGGGTTGCCCCGGCCATGTCCGGCCTCCTGGCCCGGCATGGCCGGCCCTCCGAGATCTTCCCCAACGGGCAGATTCCAGCTTCTCCTATAAAAGGGGCCCTTCTTCCTCCTTTGTATGGTGTCGACTTAAGCTTCTCTCTCCACCATTTTCGACCACCTTCAAGCTCAAAGATCTCTCTCCCACTCCACCCAAACTCCTTGATTCTTTGGGGATTGGAAGAGAAGACCTAGATCTACATCTCCACCAAACCGATTTGATTCCACCGACCTAATCTCTAGTGGATCTTGTTACTCTTGGGTTCTTTGGAACCCTAGACAGAAGTTGTGTTCTTCGTGGCTTTGGAAGCCGCGGGGAAAAGCCAAGAGCCTCCAATTGAGTTGTGGATGCGTGCCTTGGCCTTGTGATTTTTGTGGCTTTGGGAGCCGTGGGAATTTGGTGAGAGCCTCCAATTTGGTTGTGGAGTGTGCCTCATCCTTGTAAAGGTTTGTTGCCGACCTCGAGGGCATCATATAGTGGCTCGTGGAACTCCTCATTAGAGGATAACACGAGGGAGATACGGTGTGCCATATCAAGGCTACTCGGAGTTCACTTTGTGACTTCGCACCGCTCCTACGGAGACGTAGCTTCCATTAGGAAGTGAACTCCGGTGAAACATCTCCGTGTCACCGTGTGTGGTTATCTCTTAACCTTCCTTTACTTGTATTGCTAGCTTATCTTGTTTAGAATATCTTGCTAGCTTGTTTATTGCTCATCATATAGGATTGTTCACCTAGTTGCATATCTAGAGAACTTATATTTGAGCAAGGATGGAGATGGACGAGAAGTGTCGTCCTAAGAGGGAGATGTCAAGGCATAAACTCATATATGCGGACAAGATCAGGGTGGATCTGATCGTGAACAATTATGTGGAATTCACGAAGGAGTATGTATGTGTACATATATAGAATATGATCCCTACGAGACGACCACTACCTACATCAAGCATGATACCCCCCCCCCCCCCCCCACACACACACACATACCCCTTCGTAATAGAGTCTGCCACCACCGCGACGTGGCATTAAGGGGGAGGCATGGGATATATGCTAGCGGTGTGACGCTAGGGTTTTCCCAAAGCATCGCTAGGGGAGCGACACAGAGTCGCGCTTACTTAGTTTGGTTAACTACAGACGATTTTCCCAAGCATCGCTAGGGGAGCAACACATTTTCTATTTTTACGCCTAAATAACGAATAAATAGACAATTCATCTATAGTCTAGGCCAAAAAAGTTGTCTAGACCCTCAAAACAAGCCCACGAGTTTGAGAAAACTATAGGTGGTGGGAACTCACTTAAAACTGTCGGAGCATTTTGTATGCGACTCATTGACAATTAGCCACATCTACACGTAGTGGACCGCGACGATCAAACTGACAAATGCTAATTTTATGCTCGGAGATAGTAAGTACCTATAATTTCATGTGTCCTTTTGTTGTTGCACTTTTTCGGGTCCTTTATTTCATCCTATGAGATAGCTATTACCGATCATTACAATTTGAATTTCGCGATTGTACATTATTAATTTATATTATGAGATGGTTATTACCTATCATTTCCCGTGATATTTCATCGTTGTGTGTTACTATGGTCCTTATTTTATGTTAGAGTTAAGTCACGTGTTTATTATAGTCCTAGGAAATAGTTAATATTTATCATTTTATGTGTCATTTTGTCGCTGCATGCATGTTACTGTGATCCTTATTTTATGCTAGGAGGTTTAAATTGGTAACCCTAATAGGCAGATCCTAAGTACCCAAGCTCTCTGATCTATTATTTTCTCCCTTGATTGAACATTGAAGTGCTAAGTTTCCTCTATGGCCACACTCGATGTTCTGGATTTGTTTGCAGATTCGTTCCAAGGCTGGGTTAGAAAAAGATGTTTGAGAATGTTTGCCACTTTCTCTTGATTGTTTTAGGCCCTTCTAGAATGCGTTCATATCACGGGTGGTCAAAAAACGGTCTCTGGAAAACCCAACTCGCCGAGAGCTTTCCAATGTGCATCTCCGGAATTTCCTCGAAAAGAACTCGTATGAAAAAGGGTATGGCTCATGAAAAATATCTGACAATTAAAGTATCTCCCCCCCTCCTCCTTTTCTCCCCCTCCCTTATATCAGATAGTATGGCACCCATGCCGCAGAGATGGCATGACGGTTTGTGAGGGGTGCCTCACACTGCAAGGTTATCGGCGCGTGAGGCCGACCGAGTCAATGTCTCCGAACACAACACCGTCTTGGCAAGCCAAATAAGGGGTCAATCGTCAAAGCGGACGAGATCCTCCAACTAGATGGCATACGTGGATGCGAGCGGGGAGAGGCCATCGTTTGTCCACTTATAGGTTACAGTGTCCGATGCGCAAAATCTCACAGCTTGCACGTATCTTGAAGCACCTGGGGATGTCTCATCTGTGGCGGGAACAACGGTCGCATCGGAATAAAGTGACATATTTTCCTCGTCTCGTGGTAATCAGTGACGCGAGGAAATATATGGATTTGTCATCTCGGGAGATTTGTGTCCGCTGGTCATAATCTGACGTGTACAATGTTGCATGCGATGGAGAGAACTCGATCTTATGTACATAGACTAACAATTTTACGTAGAGTATAGTATGGGTACGTCTACGCGTTGAATTAATCCATTATATCGATCGGCCGCGCCGCGCGATCGATGACATTAACACGTAGTACCGCATACGCACGGACGTACGTACTTGAACGGCTGAAGCGCGCACAAACAGCTAGCCCCATGCATGAAAACGAAACGACCAAGGGATCGATTAATTCTTGGAACCAAAAAAGGATGAATGCAGCGAGAAAAGGGAACGTGCACGATCGATCGAGCTGATTTCTTTCATTAATTCGAACAAAGCAAAAAGAGAGGATTCCGCTTGAGGGAGGGAGAAAAATGAATCACCTTTCGTGTACCGACCGAGCGGACGTACGAGAGCTTCAATTGCTGCGTGCGTCGCGAGCGATCAGAGGCTAATCGATCCATCCGTCGCGCGCGGATTGGATCGTTGCTCCTTGGCGCACGGCCAGCTGGCGAATCGTGAGAGCTACCTTCACGTGCTACAGCTCACGACTCCCAGGATTCCACGACCCATCCATCCACGAGAACGCGGTGGCATGGTACGTAACAATTGGAGAGTGAGCTTCCTGCCCTTGGGCCCCGTGGCGGTGCTGCAAGTCTCCGCCACGAAATCGGCGCCCTGGCTACCCGGGGCTTCAGCAAGGCGCGACGTCGATGCCACTGGCGGTGGTGCGAAGAAGAACTAGCTTGTGGCTGTGCTCGATCTGGACCGGCCCAAGCACCCTGAATCTCAATGGCGATAAAAATGATCGCTGGTAGTACTGCTTGTCTGAATTGAAGGTCGATCAATTGCAACTAAGCATGTGTCGTGAGTTGCTTATTGAGTTCCGTCCGGCTTCCAACTTGTTTATGGTTTCAGTTTGATTCGGGATATTATGTGTCGATCGAGCGCTTGGTATGGTTAAGTTCTTGATGCAATTGAACGTTAAATTCATGGTAATTTCATTAGGTGCTTGTTTCTATTACAGTCGACCGCAACGTCTACTTGTATTGTTGTGGAACCCGAGAGTCCATCTTGGAGATCGTTGTTTTGTGATTTTGAAATTATAAATTGCTGGCAAATGCATGAATGTCGTCATCTTGGAGATCATTGTTTTATGATATCTTAAAGATATTTTTAACTACTCATTTCTAGGTACACACCTACTGGCGGTGCACCGTGAAACCGTCGAGGATAAACCTCCGGGAATTAATCGCCGTAACTAGAGATGAACGTGGCCTATAGGAGGACCAGTTTTGTCCATGCAGAGCATCGTCGTTGGATCTCTCGGCGTAGTTTTCTTTTTCCATAAGGCTAAATGAAAAATTTAAGCAAAGCTTCACGAACAAGAAGAGGCCTTTCCTCCATATATGACGAAGGCATCAATTTTTTTGTTACAAACTCAAATAAGCCTTATAAATCGTGAAAATTTCCGAAAACAATTTACTATGTAGATAAAACATGTAAATCACATGTTATTACTAGCATGTCACAAAATTAACGCCTAAATTAAGTTCTATATTTTGTTTTGCTATGTATAGCCACAGTTTCAATATGGCTATAATTTAGTATCACTAACAATGATGTATTTTATCCTTTTGAACAAAGGAAACGAGCTCTCTTTGCAAATATCACATATCTTCCTCTATTCATATGCCCATTTCCAGGGTGGCGACGGAACAACGACGCGGATGGGATTTTCGCCGGTCAATATGGGGAGCAGTTCCTAAGCGTGGGCACGACATATGGGGATATAGAGTTTATGGTTATAGAGTTTGTCATGGCTGAGCTTAAAACAAATCCGCACGCCATGTCTAAGCTGCAAGAGGAGTTGAGGAGCAGCATCCCCAATGAAAAAGAGATTGTGACAGTAGATGATATCGCCACCATGACCTACCTAAGGCGGTCATCGAAGAGACATCCTGTCTGCATCCCCCTGCGCCGCTCCTCAGGCTCAACTCTCCATAGACAGTGTGCACATCAACAACTACGTCATTCCATCCCAAATACCAGTTCTCAATGCCTGGACGACTAGAAGGGACGCAAGTGGTGTCTGGGAAGACTCCGAGAAGTTCAAGTCGGAAAGGTTTCTCGGCGGTGCCATTGATTACAAGGGGAACAAATTTGAGCTCCTCCCATTTTGGTACTAGAAGAAGGACGTGCCCTGCCATAAGCTTCTCAACATATGTGTATGAACTCCCGTCAGGGAATGCACTAAATTATGGCTGCTTGAATTAGAAGCTCGTTTTTTTTGGCAAATCATATATATCGCCCTCAGGTGACGGATCGTGGCCGCGTCGCCTGAAGGGAGGCGCGCGTCGGTGCGGGTGGGCCGGCCCATCAGGCGATTTTTTCTTTCCTTTTCTTCTCTTTTTTTTTTCTTTTTTCTTTTTTCTTCTGTTTTCCTTTTCTTTTTTTCTTTTCCTCTTTTCTTTCAAAAAATAATATATTTCGGAAAAGTTGAAATTAAATTTGTTCAGATTTAAATTTTGTTCAAATTTAAAATTGTTCTGATTTTGAAATTTGTTCAAATTCAAAATTTGTTCAATTTAAAAAAAAACCGTCTTTAAATGTTTTAAAATTTGACATTTTTTCAAATTCAGAATTTGTTCCAATTTTAAAATTTGTTCCCATTCAAAAATTGTTCTGATTCGTAATTTGTTCAATGTTCAAATTTGAAATTGTTTCCAATTTTAAAAATTGTTCCGATTCGAATTTTGTTCAAATTCTAATTTTGTTCCGATTCAAAAATTGTTTCGATTCAAAATTTGTTCAAATTCGAAATTTATTCACATTTAAAAATTGTTCACATTTGAAATTTGTTCCGATTTAAAATTTGTTCTAATTCAAAATTTATTCTGATTTGAAATTTGTTCAAATTTAAAAATTGTTCCGAGAAATTTGTTCCGATTTGGAATTAGTTCGGCGATGAAACAGCGGAGCAAGCGGTACGAAACAGTACGAAAGCAGAAACAGGAAACAAATCGTCAAGGAGCCCAGTATACGCAGGCCACGGATCGTCGCCTCAAAGCGATACACAGGAGTTTCTAGTTTTTTTACGGAATTGCTAGTTCTCACCCTGAGTGCGAACTCACCAGTTCTCAGTCACCCTGACTGCCGTTAGATCTGGTGTGGTATGATTTGTGCTCCCGCGCTTGTTGTGGGGACCCCGGACTAGCTATCCGAAATACCCTTGTGCCTACAACATCAGCGATCCCATGATCAGTCTGTCGCTCAGCACAATCGAACTGGTATCAAAAGAACACCCATAAATACCGAATGAAATTACTTACTTGATTGAAGCCATAACTCCGTCAGGTACTTGCAGCGGAAATCACCAAAACAACGTGGAGCCCAAGTCATTTGCCAACCCTACAGGCAGCTGACTGGGAAGCGCCCTAGTTCGCATTGACGTCAGTGAATGCCCTTTTTCTCTTCGAACTGCTCCTCTTCAAAACCTGGCTAAGACAATAGCCAGGGACGAAACCAATATGAGTACATTTGAATGTACTCGCAAATTACCCCCGAAATGAGCATGCACTATTCTTTTTATAGTTTAAATGAAACTACGTTTGCTTTGAAAACTCTATATCCTTGTTGAGAAAGAGAAGGGTAGACTTTTGTTTAATAAAACTTTGTTTTGAAATCTCTATATCTTTATTGAAAAAGAAAGAAGGCTTTTAGAGCTTTTCCGATGACTCTGTCTTTGTAAGAAGTCTCTTTTAAAACTTTTTCCCGAAAATATATCTTTGTTGAAATAGGTAAGAAGTTTCTTTTAAAACATTTTCCTAGAAAATCACCATTTTGCTTATTTCTCCCAAAACTCCTCCTTTTTTGACCAAAACCCTTCATGGTCAAATCATTTTCCAACAACCTTATACCAGCCCTTCGGTATAATTGCCTAAAACATTTTCCACTTTCAAATTACAAAACTCTTCACTTCTCGACCATAGTCCGTCATGGTCAAATCATTCTCCAGCAACCTCATACCAGCCCGTCGGTAGAGTTGCAGATACAACACATCTCCATTTTATTTTCAAATCTCAAAACTTTGCAAAACTTGCACATAGGTCAAAGTAGGGCCCCCCAACTGTCCATATCCGAGGACTCGGCTATTCGAATAGTTTTACCCTCTGCAGAGGTAGCACACTTTTCCCACACCCATCCGGTAACTCATCGTGTCAGCCACGTCTCGCCATACAAGGTGTATGCGAAGTTGAGTCACCGACCATAGCCTGTCCTTTGCTCATGCTAGTATAGGACCCTGCCGCTATGACACTTTCCATCAACACTTAACCCAGCCCATCGGAATCTAAGTGTGAGGACTCATAGTTCTGCCCGACGATTTATGGTGGAACCTTCAATCCTCCTCCTTATCTTTCCATAGAGTTTGAGCGAGGACCCGGGTCAGGGGTAGATCAACAAACCATCCCCTCATGGAACGGAGTCATCTCCGTTGTTGAGGCATCCCATACTAATAAGAGCAAATTATATGACTAAGCCCTTGCCCATATGTGGGTAAATGTGGTCGCACAGGTTATCGGCTGGTCGACGTAAGTACAAGGACACAATGTGCTTTTTATCAAAAACCATCATTCTCCACTTCTCCACTTCAACACCGACATCTCGGCATTCCATATCCACACAAGTATTTTCAAAGGAGTTTTGAGTAAACAATATTTTTCCCATCCTATAGTTTGGAATAGCATTTCCATCTAATATCTCCATATAGGGTGTCAAAATAATATACTTGTATTTTGGAAAAAGGGTTTTCAAAATCATAGCTTTGGTGGCAAACACCACATAAATCATCCATGCTCTTTATAAGTAAAACATGTGAATCAAAATAGATGTATATAGGTGCAAGCTCAGAGAGTAGCTTGCCTGATTTCAGCATGATGTTCCTGGACTTCTCCTCATTGATCAAAGAAATAAACTCTCATCCTTCTCCGATAAATCCTTTCCAAATACCACCCCGGTAGCGTTTATCTCTAGCGTCGCAACATGAAAATAAAACAACACGCAATAAGCAAACCAAACCACAAGTGGTATACAAACAAGTAATCAAACCACAACATAGCACTAGTTTAATCAAGCAACAACTAAAAGCTACTCTAAGAACACTTCAAGGAAAACTGACTTAATAACCAGCTTAGAACAATTTGTTTAATAAAGCTACAGCAATCATAAATAAAAGATGCACGTTAAACTAAAAACAAACACTTAACCACGATCACCACACTTAGCTAAATGCTATCAAGTAATTATTCCAATCAAGCAAAACAACACATAACCACATGTTTAACTCTATGCTTAACAAAACAATTTACTTAACAAGCCAATTTACTCAGACAAAACTATAAAGGCATTATACTAGCAGGAGTATAACACCATATACATGCCAAAACAAGAGGGCACAAAGACATCCTCAATTAAAGGTACCTAACAAACATTTTTCCCTAAACAGGAAATACTTCAGACAAAAGTTAAGTCATTAAATATTATCTGCAGGTTAAAATTCTTTACCAAGCTAGGTGTTGATATAAAGCAGCTAACAAGCAGCAAGCATGGTGCAAGATTAGTATCTAGCAAACATGCTTGACAACTCATAACACTATTTATTTTATTACAAACATGGTTAGGGTAGTGATTAGGCATCTTTTAGGGATTACTTTCAATTTGGAAGGCTAAGAATTATTAACAAACGAAATCAACCAGTGGCTAACATTCTTAGTTGAAAGTGTTTATTTGACTCATGTAATTTATTTAACACACCAACACAATCTAACAAGTGCTAAAGTTTTTCAATCACCACTTAGCACACAGGCTTTGCTTCAAACAAGTTTAATTCTAACCACTAACAGTACTAACATATTATAACATGATAAACAATAATAACATGCAAGCAAAATAAGGAAACACGTCACAACAGTAGATTACCACCCTACATATGCTAGGAACCACATTTGTAACAATAAAGTTATAACACACCATTTATAAAGGTCTAATAAAAATAGGCAGAAAAGGCCTAAACCTTATAATTATCACCACAGTCAATCAATGACTCCTAAATTCAAACCAAGCTAGGGATATGTTCTCCTACACATATAGAAGACAACCCAATTGGATTTACTCCAAAAATCATCTCACAAAAATCTACAAAAATCACCAAAGAGCTACTGGTGGTTTTATTAAAAAGAATAGAACTTTTGTTTTATACTTCAATTGCATATAAGACCAACAGATCTGGAAAGGCATTACTTCAAGCTTTCCATAGAATTTTAGTTTGCAAATTTTGGAGTTATAAAACTCTAGATATTAAATATTTAGTGAAAAAGATACTTTTTACTAGATTTAATCTAGACAGAAGTTAAAAATATATTTTTGCAAACAGCCAGTTCTATCTAATCAAGAAAACACATAGGATCTCTACAAAATTTGAATCACTCAATTATCTATCATAGACCTACCACAAATGAATTAAACCTACACTGCAATTTAAACAGGAAACCAAAACAGATATTAGATCTCCCTAAAAAAAAGGAATGGGCCAGATCTGAGCAGATCCGGGCAGCACAGTGCCGGATTCGGCCCAACATCTCCACAGGGCGCGCGGGAATTTAAAAAAAAACTGGATTCAATCACGGCCGTTGATCAGGGATCCGACGGCTGCTGTTCTCCTTCTTCTTCTCCTTCCTCACACCACGGGAGCGCACAGGACAGAGAGAGAGAGGTGGCTCGGGATGAGCTGGATGCTCACCGTGGGGTGGATGGGGTTCGATGGAGAGTGTACAGGGCAGCGGAGGAGGTCTGGGGCGGCCAGCTGGCGGTGTTGCAGGGCTCGGGGACATCCAGCACGGCGGCGGTGTCGAGGACTGATACGTCTCCAACGTATCCATAATTTCTGCTGTTCCATGCTTATATTATACCATTTGCTACATGTTTTATATACACTTCGTATCACTTTTATGCATTTTCTGGGACTAACCTATTAACAAGATGCCACAGTGCCAGTTCCCTGTTTTCTGCTGTTTTTGGTTTCAGAAAGTTACTTCTGGAAATATTCTCGGAATTGCACGAAACAAAAGGCCAGGTCCCTATTTTTCCAGCACGTACACGGAGTCCGAAGGAGACACGAAGGAGAGCCACGAGGTGGCCAAACCACCTGTAGGCGCGGGCCCACCCCCTGCCGCGCCTGGGTGTGGTTTGGGCCCCTCGGGGGTCCGCCGACATCGCCCCTTCGCCTATTTATTCCCCGGGACGCGAAAACCCTAAAACACCGAGCCTATCATCCAGAACATATTCGCTGCCGCCGCCGTCGTCAACCCTAACTCGGGGGGTTCCTGAAGCTCTTCCCGGCACCCTGCCGGAGAGGGGAATCATCACCGGAGGGCTCTACATCGCCATGCCCGCCTCCGGAGTGATGCGTGAGTAGTTCATCCTTGGACTATGGGTCCATAGCAGTAGCTAGATGGTTGATGTCTACGTGTGCTTCTATTCTTGTAGACAGTGTTGGGCCTCCAAGAGCA
>CAMZMU010000095.1:27721835-27888198 GCA_947311845.1 Poa pratensis
GTGCAGTACATGAGAGTGGTGAGGCCCTTCAATCAAGTATTACTGGCAGCGCACAACCCATCAGCCTGCCCATCAAGAGCGAGCGATGTAAAAAACAAGAAGAAATCACTCACCCTCCTCCTCTTCGACCTGTTTCGGTTCTAGTTCCTTCTCTTCCCCTGACTCCTCCTCCTCCTCGGCCGCTTCCTCTTCTTGTACTACATCTTGCTGTTCCTCCAATTCCACTTCTTCTTCTTCCGCGAGGTCGGGGTCCGAGTCCGAGCCCGAGGAGGAGGAGGAGGAGGAGGAAGAGGTGGCGCTGTTGTCGCCGTGGTCTTGCCGGAAGAACCGCCTCTTGATCATATCCGCCGCCGCCGCGTGTTCTTTCTTTCGAGAAGAGGAGGGGAAAGGAGAGGCGAGGTTTTGGGGGTGGGAGGCTGGATGAAGAAGCAGTGGCAGTGCACGGGGGTTTGGTTAGAAAGAGGGAGAGCAGCGCAGGCCGTTGGATCTAGGTCATACGGCAGGCCTGGTCTGAGATTGATGACCCATTCTCGAGCTGAGCCGAGCCGAGCCGAGCCTAACGTCCGTTGGTTTGGGTACAAATCCCAGCATCCTTTGGCTTTTTTCCCCGGGCTGAAAATAAAAAAAACGCTAGTTGTAGTATCTAGGGACTAGGGTACCGTTGTGTGTGGGAGGATGAGTATCCAGGGGCGGATCCAGCCGCCCCTATGCCCGGGCGGCCGCCCGGGCTTGCTGGCGGTGCGCGCTTGTATTTTTTGATTTTTTGTAGCCATTTTTGCTGAAAATTTAGCGATTTTTGATTGTTTGCCCGGCTTCCGGAAGTTTCTGGGTACGCCACTGTGAGTATCCTATATCTGTAACCAGTGCCATGTCCGGCGATTATGTCGTGCAACTTTAATGGAATGTCTGCGTTCCATATTAAAAAAAAAATTCATGGGATCTTATAAAAAACTTGCTTAGTTCATAATTTCTAGGGTACTGAGATTCTCTCATATTTTTTTAATGCATTCTGCACACCATTTGTGCACATTTTTGCTCAACTTAGCCCTCGTTGTGTTAGAACAAAAAAACTCATTCAAGCACACGGTTTCTACCATATCAAACTCTCAAACATATGTTGCGAATAACCAATTAAAGTCCTAAATTCATGTACTCTCTCCGATCCATATTAGTGGGCATGACTTTGTCTAAATTCATATGTATCTAGTTAAGTATTTAGACTAGATACATGTGTATCTAGACAACGTTGTGCCCAATAATATGGATCGGAGGTAGTACTTAATTTAGTAGAACAGACCTTTTTTTGCAGTTCACAACACTTTGTTTACATATAGCTCCAGTAAGGCTAAATTCACGCCTGACAAGTTGAGTTCCACGACAAAAAAAAATTAGCCGTTTCGAATTTGTGGACTCTTGGTCATACATCTATACAATATATCAAACCTGCCCGTTCCAACCCCCTCTCCATTTGGCCACGTCACCCACTTTTGTGGGCCGTCCGATCAGCGGAACGGACACTCCAGATTAAGCCACGTCGCGTGCGGGTACTGTTCATGAACAGTACCTCGCTTCTACAGTGCGTGCGGCCCTCCGCGCCGCACGACCTTCATCCAACGGCGCACAGCTCCTTCGTGATGTTTTTATAAAAACAACCCTCACAAGCCGAAAAATAGCTCCACAGACCATAGTTTCACGAGGAGAAGGACTAATGTGTATTTACATCAAAACACAAGGACTTTTCTGTAAAACGTCCGCAGAACTCTCCCTGCTTCTCCTTCTTCTGCCGCGGCGACGGAATCGGCGGCATCGCCGACGCGCCGCGCGGCCGCACCGCACCTCCCTGATTGGATCTACGGCCACGGTGGGGTGCGCCGCCGCGTCCTCGCCATCCTCGACCGAAACCGCGTGTTGGGACGGTGCGTGCGCGGAGGAATCGTCGCCGGCGCGCTCGGCGTCCGCCGCAGCGGATTCGCTCGCCGCCGGCGATTCCGGCGACCAAACGGTCCAGCGCGCCACCCCGCCCGGCTCCCCTCCACCTCCTCGTGCGGCTCTGCGTGGTCCGAGCCCCGCGCGCGTGCGCCGCTGCTCGAACGCGAGCTCGGCGGCGCGTCCGTGTCCGCCATCGGCTGACGTCACACCATGACGTCAGCGCGGAACCCGCCTGTCAGCCAGAAAAAGTCCAGAAAATGCTAAAATTCAAAAAATTCATATTTTTAATCTACAGTTCAAGATAACACAAACAATATAACAGAGTTTTCTAAATTTAACAAATTTGCAAACTTTCCACACAAAAGTTGCACCAAAAAAAAAATTATAGACAACATAATGGAAATAACATATCAAAATTTTCCAAATTCTCAGACTTAACACTAAAAATTTGCAACAAAAAACATTGACCACATTTTCTAGCTTAGAAAATTTAAAAATTTAAGAAAATTTCAAACTTTTCACATAAACTAATGAATGTCCATTTATGTTTAAAATTTGTAGGAATAGTTTCCCATATAATTTTCCTACCTTCCCGCTGGGAAAAAAATCAAAATTTTCAATCACAATGAGCACGGTGTGTCACCATACTAAATTTTCAAATTATACTATCCGTTGTTAATACAAAAAAAAGATCTTCCCCACGATAATTTATAGCCGATAATATTAAACCACATCAGACAAACTAACATAAAGGTTATTCTTTTTTGAAACATTTTTTAGAAAATCTTAGATTTCTGACAGATCGGACCAGTTTACTTAAACAATTTCCATAAAATGAAGAACGTTCAAAAATCAATAGCTTTGAATCTATCCATTGAATAATATGAATAATACATCCAACCGTTCAGAAAAATGAATGCTAACTATTTATAGCAAAACACAAGCATATTTGAATATTCCAATTTGATAAAAATTTCGAGAAAAAAATACAAATGTACTTCCTCCAGTTATATGAAGTTACATTTATTAAATGCTTCCCCACCTAACATTTTTTTTAAGATTCCCACAAATAACCACTGAAAAAATATATCAGAATGCTACTAAATTTTATTTTATTTTGACAAAATGCAATCATGTATGAATAATTCAAATTCAAATTAGCCAACATTTGTACAATTTTATGTAAAAACACAACCACATGCTTCAGCGTTCCGATCCAAGTTTCGAATTTGCATACTTCAAAATTTTAAAATGACTTTCAAACCACTTTTTAAATAAGAACATTTTCAAATTTTAATTTTACCACACGGGCGCAGCGGTGTCGCGCGAAATTTTCCTAGTAGTCTATAATATAACTCACTCACACATCCATGTCAAGTGAATGAATTCAAACAGATAGTTAACTATACGCCACTCATGGTCATGCTCACATGTACACAAAAAACAATAATACTCACATGTAGAACATTACAGAATGAACAGGGAGAAGTATATCACTTGCTCTACAGGAAGGCAGCAACAGTACTCAGAAGGGCTCCCTCGTTTCAAGATGGACTCCCATTTCAGGATGGGCAGTGCGAAGTATGCTTCAGTGTCCATTTCAATCCAAAAATGCAACCACACTTACTTGGAGGTCCCCGACTTATCATGGTCATCCATCTGCTTTAGGATCATGCACAAATTACCGATGATTCTTCAAATACCAATGTATTATCAATAATTTTCGGACGTAATTTTTTTGGGATTCATGTACTAAGAAGAAATTTCCGTACATATATTAACAAAAAAAAACACACATTAACAGATTTTCACCTCTATCGATACATCAATTAATAGCAGTCATATCCTCCGTTTGATGCAAATTGGACGGTCACGATAGTTGGCTGGACCTCCAAGTGAGTGTGGAATCGCCTCGTTGATTTCGATCGGCTGAATTTGCAGATCAGCAGAACAAACAAAACGACCGTCCATCGCTTATTCACTCAGCATCTCCGTCGTGGTATGATATGGTACACATTCAGTTCTTATGCTGCATCCTGCCACTCTCTGACCCGGCATAAGGATCGATGATAACATTAATCACGCCGGCTTCCTCGCACAAAACGATTCTGAGAGGGCGGATTTCAGCTCGTCTGGCGTCTCAGCGAGGTAACCTTTCCCGCCAAAAGCTTCCATCATTTTATGGTAACCTGCTGCCGGAACAAAAGAGGTTGGGGCAGGATCATCTTTATGGAGCCCGGTTAACTCATCGGGGCTCCTTCGGTCACCGCCATAGACACCATTGTTGTTGAAAACAATTACAACAACAGGCAGCTGGTACCTTACTAATGTCTGCAAAATGAGCAGTACAGTATACAAAGATCAGACTCAGGAGATCTATATTTGTTACAACACACTCAGAATAAAAGAACATGATTTTCTAGAGAAATAAAAACTGTTTGTTCAGAGTAGACTAATTATCGTAGGAACAGAAATACCAGACCAACATGATTTTTGCAGAATCCCAGCATCCGGTCTTATCCTTGGCTCGTTCTACACACAACACAACCCCTGCTAACATCCAACAGTGTTTGCCCCTCTAATAAGACTACTAATGGAGCAAGTTCGCAAAAAAGGAACATGACTTCTCTCAGCAAGGATTGCATGTTACACAGGAAAAGCTATGTTATACAAAGAGTTGCATATGCACCTTATTGCACCTTGAAGTGATGGTTAATATCCTGCTAACGCTCCTCTAGGGTCCATACTAATTTACTGTGACATGCAATCAACTCCACAAAACAAAATTTTCTTTGCGCACTGCACGCTTCTACAAAGGTGTTGGACCTACATGTCTGCAAAGTTGATATCCATCGATCTGTCAAGTTGAATCAAATTTCTTTTAATACTCTATTTTCTTTTGCAACTGAAGTGCACAGCACCTCCGTGCTTCGGCATTTTTAGCAAATAATTGAGCATAACAACCAATGATCTACGTTCTACGGTTAAGAAATGTTTCACCAATAATTCATTTGAATGGTTAAACATGAGACGCCTAGTTTGGCAGCAAAGTTTTCTTAAAACCAAAGTATCCCAAAACTGAAGTATTTGAGTGCCCGGGCAATGAATACTGTAGTTTGTTGATACCAAAGTATTTTCTCTGTTTTAGCAAAACTTCAAGGCGTTTGTAAGTATTGTTTTACTGGTGCTTTGACTGAGTGGTACGGTGCATGCATGCATGGTCCATTTGACTGATTGATGCGTTGCAAGGCTTTTGCATGCATGGTTGCTCCATGAGTTGGTCACGAGTTGAATGCTTCAGCTTCACCTAATCACGACACCTATAAACCATGCCTTTAACCAACATTGACCTCTCACGTCAAACAGCCCTTCTAGTGCTCACGGCAGATTCTGCATTGTAACTTCGCCGTCATAGCATCTGTCGCTCGGTCGGGTTTGACGAGCGGCCGACGGCGGGAGGACAAGCAAAACGCATGTACACCAAGAGTTTAAAGCCAACCTTGGGGTTAACAGACGAAATAGAACAAGTGAATTAGGCTGGATCTCTTGCGAAGACTCTACGTCCGGCTATGTGGAAATCAGAGGGAATCTTGGCAAGAAAATGGTGCGATCAAAGGGAATCGTAGAAGACACTATATGGCAGCAATGGTGCAATCAAATTTAGAAGGAACCAAGCGGTGGACTGAAATCAAATTAGGGCAGAACGAACCTTCCTTTCCTTGTGAGATTGCTTTCTCCATGCCCGATGAGGAAAACATGGCCCGACCTAGACGACGACAGAGACATGACAAAGCAGATGCGTTTTACACGGGGGAGGAGGCGAGCGTTGTGTTTCTCCGTTTCGAAAAAAAGAGGTCGGGACTGAAGTTTTAAATACGCCAAAAAAAACTGAAGTTTTAGGGAATACTTCAGTTTCTAAACCACAGTTTTTATTTGACCCAAACGGCTTGAAGTATTCTATACTTTAGTATTTAGAAAACCGAAGTATTCTCATAATACTTAAAAAATACTGAGCTTCCAAACGGACCCTCAACTCTTATTCTCATTTACTATTAGGCAACTATACGACTTGCACATCCGAGAGATCACAGAAAAAAAAGGTGTCCCTCAGGGCTTGAAATGAAACCTAATCCTGGGTTTCAATTGTATAAATCAAAGCAATCATAGGGTTTGACTGATAAGCCTGGTTACCATAAAAGCAAAATTATGTGGTTGCTAGATTGGCAATATAGACAGATAAGCCTGATGTAAAATGCTAAAAATATGCTCACTTAAATGTGCTTAGGACTAATGGGATACTGAATTTGTATGTATGAAGCTGTATGTTCTTATGCCTAGGGACACTAGGAAATTAGAGAGTACAATCAAGATCAAATATAAATAAACATGGCTTAATTATATTTTTTGAAGCTTATGGTTTAATTATATTGAGCTGCAAAATATAGAATGTGGAAGTGTATAACTGTATATTGTAGCATTCAGACTACCTGGAGTAGCCTTTAACGGATGAATGACAGGATAGCCCAAACAGGGGACAACCTTTCGAAAGGATCAATAGACAACAGTGCATCCTGATCAGTAAAAGTTAACAGAAAGGATTTTTAAGATTTCTAGTTACGACAAGAGCCATCGCATATCTGAATGATGTACGGCCCTTTGCATATCCATTAGGCCAATTTGCTGGCATGATGTGAATATGTGATAGTATCATACTAAGAGCTGGAAGAGTTACTACAGTTTGTAATGTATGATGATGGTGCCTAGCATGTCTGGTTCTTATTGGCAACAACATGGAGTATCCAATCAACTACCCTTTCTTTTGTTGAACCCCGATCATGATAGTTTCACCTCACAACAGCATGATAATAATAGCAAAAGTAAATAACAGTTGAAAACAACAAAGGGTACTTATTCTACTTTTATGCAAATTAAATCAAATAACATGTCAATTGTCGCTATTTGGTTTGTGCATGTGCAATAGAATGTTGCTACTCATACCTCAACCTCCATTGCACTGAATCCAAATCCAGAATCACCCTCCACAGCAACCACGAGTCGTTTCGGCTCAGCCACTGCAGCTGCAATACAATACCCCAAACCGACCCCCATCGTCCCCCATGTCCCTGCATCCAGTCTTGTCCTTGGCTCATTCTGCACAAGCACAGCCCTGCCAACATCCATGGTGTTTGCCCCTTCTGAAACTACTATGGGAGCAGGGCTTCCCTCGGCAAGAATTGCATCCCGGATAATCCGCAGGGGTGTCATGAAATTGAGCGGCACGACATCTTTCGCAAGTTGCGCCTCCATCTTAAGCACATTGTCTTTTGCCTTCTTGGTGATTGCATCAACCCATGGTGTGACCTTGCCAAGCAGAATGGCTGGTCTTTGATCTCCCTGTTGATCAACTCAACGACTCTCTTTGCATCCCCAACGAGACCGAGGTGCGGCTTCCGGAGCTGAATCTCATCCTCATCGACGTCCACAAGTATGAACTTGACATCCTTGGACCACTTTGGCGGCTCGCCAAAGTGGAGCAACCAATTCAGCCTGGCACCGACGATCAGCGCCACGTCGCACTGCCCAATGGCGAGCGATCGTGCCGCGGTGGCGGACAGCGGGTGCGCGTCTGGCACAACCCCTTTCCCCATCGGCGTCGGAAGGAAGGGGATGCCCGTGGTGTCCACCAGCTTCTGGATCGCCTCCTCAGCGCGGGCGTAGGCGGCGCCCTTGCCGAAAACAACCAGAGGCCGTTCCGCGCGATGGAGCAGCTCCGCCGCCTTCTCGATGCCGCCGTCCAGGACTTGTGCTTCGGCGGGGAAGAACTGGAAGCGGCGGCATCGGCAACGGCTGCTGCGATGAGGGCGTCTGCCTCGGATTGGGTGAGGGTTTGGTGGAGGACGTCAGATGGGATGTCCAGGTAGCACCCGCCGGGACGGCCGGAGACGGTGGCCGCGAGGGCCTGGAAGACGAGGGGAGGGATGTCGGCGATGGTGGTGGCCTTGACGGCGAGCTTGACGAAGGGCTTGGTGGCGGCGATCTGATCGAGCTCCTGGAAATCGCCCCTGCCGACGTCGGACTGGGCGCAGGACCCGGAGATCATGAGGACCGGCCAGGCGTTGGCGGTGGCGTGGGAGAGGCCCGCGAGGCCGTGGACGCACCCGGCCCGGAGACGGTGAGGAGCAGGCCGGGGGTGCCGGTGAGGAAGCCGTAGGCGGCGGCGGCGTAGCCCGCGGACTGCTCGTTGCGGAAGGCGAGGAAGCGCACCCCGGCGGCGGCGGCGCGGGAGGCGAGCGAGGTGACCGGGATCCCGACCACCCCGAACATGTGCCGCGCGCCGGCGGCGGCCAGCGCGAGCCCCGCGACGGCGCTGCCGTCCACCTTCGCGGTCAGGGCGGTTTCGGCCGCCATCACCGTTCTGAGATGGGAGTATGAGCAACTGAGCACGGAAGTTTATGAAGGAGACGCGGCGGCGGCGAACCGGCGGCTAGGCAGTGCAGGCGATGCCTGTTCTGTGGCAGCGGTGGATCTGGGAAAGATGGAAGCACCTTCTTTCTTTCTTCCTGCTGGTGAGTGGTGACTCACTGTCATCAGTGAACCTGTCCGACTTGAATTGCTTCTTCAGAAAATGCTGAAGTTTGTTGTAAACATCCCGGATAGAGATGCTGTAATGGAAATCTCTTCCATGCTAGATCAAGACGATACCAGGCCGCGGCCAATTCCCTTGTGATGGAAGCAAATGCTCCGAGGAACCACAAGATCATCGATCGAAAGTGATGCCAAGCCAGGTCCTTTGTTAATTTTGGGTCTCTCTAATTCTCAGACTGAGAATTAAACTCAGTCGAATGACGTCATCGTCATCTTCCTCAACTCTAGCGAGTTCGCCTCCCCTGCAGCCACCGTCGCCGAACCGCCGACCTCCCGCCCGTGGCCGGCGCGCTGCCGCGACGCCTTGCCGCCCCGCCCTGCCCTGAGCTCCTCCTCCGCCGGTCTGCCGCCACCCCCCATACCATCCCTCTAAACCCCCCTCCCGTCTTCTCCGGTGTCGGCAAACCCACACCCCGCACCCCACAAGTTAAGTTTGCTCCTCGCCTCCGCCGCGGCTCCGGCTCGGCTTGCCGCCATGGCCGCGAGGAAGAAGAAGACCTAGTTCTTGCACAAATCACGAGGCGTTGATTAATGGTTGATCAATCGACTGAGTGTTAAGCTAATTCTTAGCAAAAACCGTAATCTTTGGGCCAAGAGAGATGAACAAGTCAAGGAGAGAAGCGTTCTGGCTCCCGGATCCACATGCAGACAGATTTGAAATGCATTTTGAATGCGTTTTGAATATAAAAAACATTGCAAACAAATGTCTCTGCATAAATCTTAACATTCCGTGTGTGCACGCAGTCGTTTCATGTAAAACCAACATTTTTTGTATCATATGTAAAAAAGATAGAAAAATGCTAAAGTAAGTTTTTCCATGAGATTTCTTTAATCGTTTTATACATACCACAAAAAATATCGACTTTTGAGAAACGACTTTGCGAACACATTATGTAAAGATGTATCCACGGAATTTTATTTCAGAATTTTTTGATATTTTAAATTTTGTTTTCTCAATACCTTGTCCATATGCACCGGTTTGCCAAAGCGATTTTACGGATTTCGAGAATGTGCATAAAAAGAGATGGCGGTTTTCGCCTGACGGTGAGGGAGGAGGGCTGGGGAGGCGCTCCCCAATCCCCATCGCTTGCGAGGGTGCACGAGGCCTTTTTTCTTTGAGCCGGCCAGTAGTAGTGATAACCCTATGGGCACGACAGGGAAAGGCCAAATGCAAACACATATTTTGGAAATGTCTTGAACTACCCATAATGAAAAAAGGTTCTATTGATTAAATGGGAATTTGAAAGGACAAGGATGTCACCTAGAGGGGTGAATAGGCGATTAAAACTTTTCCGGTTTAGCCTTGATAATTGCGGAATAAAACTAGGTGTTTAAATTAACAAGCCAACAACTTAAATATACTAGGCTCACCTATATGCACCAATAACTTATGCTAAGCAAGACAAGCAACAATGTGATAGCAATATAGAATACTTCAAGCACGAAGGCTATCATAATGTAAAGTGCATAAGTAAAGAGCTCGGATATAGAAATAATCGAGGCACGCGGGGACGAGGATGTATTCCCGAGTTCCTCCTTTTAGGGAGTATGTCTCGTTGAGAGGTGTGAGACCACCACAACAGGTTGGTCTCAACGCCACAACAGGCTCACCTTCTTCTCCGATGAACCGCACCACAAAGGATTGGTTCACCTTCCACTATCGGAATCCTTCAAGGCGGAATCCGGAGCCTTTACAACAACGATCCGGGGCACACATCCACAACTGAATTGGGGGCTCTCGAACAGCTACAAGTGACCATAAGAGGTCTCAACCACCACAATGGCGTCTAGGTCCAAAGACCCAAGAGTAACAAGATCACAAACTTTCATTTCCACGAATCCTCGTGGAGAGCACAAACCGATGCACAAAAGCAATGGCAAGAGCACAGTGCTCAAATCCTTCACTCTCAAATCCCACCAAAAGGAACTAATGCTTATGGGGGGAAGAGAGGAAGAACAAAGAAGAACTCAACAAATGGAACTCCAAGATCTAGATCCAAAGGGTTCCCCTCACTTAGAGGAGAGATGATTGGTGGAAATATAGATCTAGATCTACTCTCTCTTTTCCCTCAAAGATATGCAAGAATCATGGGAGGAATTGACAGATGGGCAAGCTTTCCAAGGTCAACAATGGCAAGAGAGAGGGAAAAACGTGCTTGGCTGTAGTTGAAAAAGGGAGGGGTATTTATACCCCCTCCCTGAAATATAGCCGTTACAGCCACTAGGGCCGGAATATCCGGCCCCACTTCAAAATATCCGGCTCAAATGTCCGATTTAGACAGAGGCTCACACTCAGGGCTCGAAAAGAGCTAAAAACACTTTTAGGCCGGAATATCCGGCCCCTGACCCCGGATATTCCGCCCCGAGGAAATTCCGGTTTTGACAGGAACATCAAAACTCAAACGGCAATAACTTTTACATCCGACTCCGTTTTCGATGATCTTGAGCTCATTGGAATCACAACGAAGAGCTCTTCAAGATCATGCGGAGAAACATCATAGTCCAACAAGGGAGGATAAAACCAAATGATGAAAGGTAAAACCTTTCTATTAAAGAACAACCGATAAATCCTCCACCACCAAGAAACCAACAAGTTTTTCATCAAGACTCCGTTTTCTATGATCTTGGGCTTGTTTCGAAGATAATCACAAGCCCTACAAGATCATGCATATACACATCATAGTCCATCATGTGAGGAGGAAACCACAAGGAGAGTTTGACCTCTCTAGAAAAGATAAGCCAGTAAAACATCCAACATAAAAAACGCAACAAGATATGCATATGAAATCCGTTTTGATGAACTAGAGCTTGGTATGGAGATGAACTCAAGATCTAAATTCTCACATGGATAAAAGTCAAATAAGAACCAAGAAAGATGATATGCCAACTATGCAAGGTTTGAGCTCTCCACAAAGATGCGATCAAGTTACTCACTTGAGAGCCCCTCTTGATTGTACGCCGTCTATCCTATAACCCGTCTCCCACTAATACCAAGAGACCGGTAAAATAGAAACCCTATCAAGATCATACCTTTGCCTTGCGCATTCCACTTGAGCTAGATGATGACGATCTTGACTCCCTCAAGTTAGAGCACCTTTCTTGATTGTGTTTGCTAGCACATGCTTGATGAAGACTTCTCCAAATACTCCCCCATACACCTGATACGTCTCCAACGTATCCATAATTTCTGCTGTTCCATGCTTATATTATACCATTTGCTACATGTTTTATATACACTTCGTATCACTTTTATGCATTTTCTGGGACTAACCCATTAACAAGATGCCACAGTGCCAGTTCCTGTTTTCTGTTGTTTTTGGTTTCAGAAAGTTACTTCTGGAAATATTCTCGGAATTGCACGAAACAAAAGGCCAGTCCCTATTTTTCCAGCACCATCACGGAGTCCGAAGGAGAGACGAAGGAGGCGCCGAGGTGGCCAAACACACCAGGCGCGGGTGGGCCCCCTGCCGCGCCCTGGTGGTTTGGGCCCCTCGGGGGTCCGCCGACATCGCCCCTTCGCCTATTTATTCCCCGAGACGCGAAAACCCTAAAACACCGAGCCTTTCATCCAGAACATATTCGCTGCCGCCGCCGTCGTCAACCCTAACTCGGGGGGTTCTGAAGCTCTTCCCGGCACCCTGCCGGAGAGGGGAATCATCACCGGAGGGCTCTACATCGCCATGCCCGCCTCCGGAGTGATGCGTGAGTAGTTCATCCTTGGACTATGGGTCCATAGCAGTAGCTAGATGGTTGTCTTCTCCACTTGTGCCATCATGTTTAGATCTTGTGAGCTGCCTATCATGATCAAGATCATCTTATTGTAATGCTACATGTTGTGTTTGCTGGGATCTGACTTATATTGATACCTATGTGGAGCTGAATATTATATTATCATGTCTATGTCATTTGTGATCTTGCATGCTCTCCGTTACTTGTTGAAGCCTTGGCCACGTGAATACTTGTAACTCCAAGAGGGGGTATTTATGCATGATAGTTGGGTTCAACCTCTATTTAACCTGGGATAGTGACAGCAAGTTCTAAGGTTGTAGATGTGTTGTTGCCACTAGGGGTAAAACAGCAATGCTTTATTCAAGGATGAATGTATTGTTTACATTACGCACATTACTTAATGCAATTGTCTGTTGCTTGCAACTTAATACTGGAAGGGGTACGGATGTTAACCGGAAAGTGGACTATTTAGGCATAGATGCATGCTGGATAGCGGTCTATGTACTTTGTCGTAATGCCCAAATGAATCTCATAGTAGACACCACAGCTCACACATGCATGTTATATGCACTTATCAATTGTCAATTGCCCAGCTGTAATTTGTTTACCCAGCATGTTAGTTATCTTATTGGAGAGACACCACTAGTGAACTGTGGACCCCGGTCCATTCTTTTACATCTGAAATACAATCTACTGCAATCATTGTTCTCTACTGTTTTATGCAAACAAACATCATTTTCCATTCGATACGTTTAACCCTTTGTTTTCAGCAAGCCGGTGAGATTGACAACCTCACTGTTAAGTTGGGGCAAAGTAATTTGATTGTGTTGTGCAGGTTCCACGTTGGCACCGGAATCCCTGGTGTTGCGCCGCACTACACTCCTTCACCAACACCTTCGAAGCAAACCTCGTTTTCCTACTGGTCCGATTAAACCTTGGTTTCATACTGAGGGAAAACTTACTGCTGCACTCATCATACCTTCCTCTTGGGGTTCCCAACTGACGTGTGACGTACAAGCATTGTTTCTGGCACTATTAACCTAGAGCCACCAACACGTTTTCTGGCGCCGTTGCCGGGGAAAACGAATTGCTTCTGCAAGGGGAGTCTCTCACACCCAATCTCTTTACTTTGTTATTTGTCTTGCTTAGTTTATTTTTATTTAGTCTTGTTTGCTCTCTTTATCAAAAACACAAAAAAATTAGTTACTTGTTTATTTTTTATTTGTTTTTCAAAATGAGTACTCCTGAGAACACTAAGTTGTGTGACTTCACTAGCACAAACAACAATGATTTCATATGCACTCCTATTGCTCCACCTGCTTCTACAGCAGAATTTTATGAAATTAAACCTGCTCTATTAAATCTTGTTATGAAAGAGCAATTTTCTGGTGTTAGTACTGATGATGCTGCTGCCCATCTTAATAACTTTGTTGAACTTTGTGAAATGCAAAAGTATAAGGATATGGATGGGGATATTATAAAACTGAAACTTTTTCCTTTCTCCTTGAGAGGAAGAGCTAAAGAATGGTTGCTTTCTTTGCCTAGAAATAGTATTAATTCTTGGACAAAATGCAAAGATGCTTTCATAGGGAAATATTATCCTCCTGCTAAGATTATATCCTTGAGAAGTAGCATTATGAATTTTAAACAACTTGATAATGAACATGTTGCTCAAGCTTGGGAAAGAATGAAATCTTTGGTGAAGAATTGTCCCACTCATGGACTGACTACTTGGATGATCATCCAAACCTTTTATGCAGGATTAAATTTTTCCTCAAGGAACTTATTGGATTCAGCCTCTGGAGGAACCTTTATGTCCATCACTTTAGGTGCAGCAACAAAGCTACTTGATGATATGATGATCAACTATTCCGAATGGCACACCGAAAGAGCTCCTCAAGGTAAGAAGGTAAATTCTGTTGAAGAAACCTCCTCTTTGAGTGATAAGATTGATGCTATTATGTCTATGCTTGTGAATGGTAGATCTCATGTTGATCCTAATAATATTCCTTTAGCTTCATTGGTTGCTCAAGAAGAGCATGTTGATGTAAACTTCATTAAAAACAACAACTTCAACAACAATGCTTATAGGAATAATTTTGGTAGCAACAACTCTAGGCTTTTCCTTCAAGTGGTAATGGTTATTTTAATGCTAGATCTTTTATGCCTAGTGAGGAAAGGATGATAGAAATTGAGAGATCAACTAAAAGCTTTATGCAATCACAATTTGAGCAAAATCAATTGTTTACAAAAGCTATGAATGAACAAACTGCCATGTTGAAGAATATAGGACAGCAACTCGAAAATATAAATAGTGAGATTTCAGGTTTGCAAACTAAGATTTCCATTGCTGAAAACCGTATTTCATCTATGTCTGAAGCTCAGTCCTCTTTGATTAATAACATGGCAGCGAAACCTGAAGGTCTTGATGAGTCATTTGCTACAGCAAATGCCATCCAAGTTCGAATTGATAATAATATTAGGATGTTGGCTGAATTGCATGCTAGGTGGGAAAAAGAGGAAGAACTTGAAAAAGAGAATAGTATAGTTAGAGTTTGTACTATCACCACCACTAGTAATGCTAATGTTTCACATGCTAGTAAGCCTCCTACTATTGATGGTAATGTTATTGGTGTTGGTAATGTCTCTACTACTTCTGCAAAGCGTTTGAAATTGCCTAAAACTGCTGAAACTTTTTCTGATAAAAGTGCTGAAATTTTTCAAACTATTGGAGACAATGGTTCCACCACCATTGACAATAATGATTTTGATTTTGATGATTGTAACATCTCTGAAGTTATTATGTTCTTGCAAAAATTAGCTAGAAGTCCCAATGCTAGCACTATTAATTTGGCTTTTACAAAGCATATTACAAATGCTCTTTTGCAAGCTAGGGAGGAGAAGTTGAAACTTAAAGCTTCTATTCCTAGGAAATTAGAAGATGGTTGGGAACCCATCATTAAGGTAAAGGTGAATGATTTTATTGCAATGCCTTGTGTGATCTTGGTGCAAGTGTTTCGGTTTTGCCCAAGAAGCTTTATGATATTCTTGATTTGCCACCTTTGGAACATTGTTATTTGGATGTTTTTCTCGCTGATAATGCTATGAAGAAACCTTTGGGGCGAGTTAATGATGTTTTTATTACGTAAAAATAACCTTGTCCCCGTTGATTTTATTGTTATGGATATTGAATGCAATGCATCTTGTCCTATTGTTTTGGGAAGACCTTTTCTTCGAACTGTTGGTGCCATCATTGATATGAAAGAAGGTAATATAAGGTACCAATTTCCTCTCAAGAAAGGTATGGAACACTTCCCTAGGAAGAGAATGAAGTTACCTTTTGACTCTATTGTTAGAGCAAGTTATGATGTTGATGCTTCTTCTCTTGACAACACTTGATTTTCACTTTCTGCGCCTAGCTGAAAGGCGTTAAAGAAAAGCGCTTATGGGAGACAACCCATCGTTTTTATTTGCTGTTATTTTTGTTTTCTTTGAGTCAAGGAGTTTTGTTACTTCTGTAGCAACTCCTTTGTATCTTTATTTTATCGCAATGTTGTGCCAAGTAAAGTTCTATATTGAAAGTTGATGCAAGATTTGGATTTCTGCGCAGTGACAGATTTTTAGCTGTCACGGATTTGAGCTTATCTCCCTGTAGAAAATTCAAAAAATTCTGAGAAAAATCACGCATATTCCTGAGATATGTACGCAACTTTCATTATTTTAGGCCAGATCCATCTGAGCAACTTAAGTGCCTCGAAAAAATTCGTCATTCCAGACTGTTCTGTTTTTGACAGATTCTGCCTTTTGTTTTGCATTCGCTCTTTTACTGTGTTTGTGTGGATTTCTTTGCTCCACAAAGCATTGGTGGCTGTAGCTAATGTCCAGAAGCTTTGGGATTGATTGTATCATTACAGAATATGAGAATTTTTGATTATGCACTAACCCTCTAATGAGAACTGTCTTGAGTTTGGTGTGAAGGAAGTTTTCAAGGATCAAGCGAGAAGGGTGATATTATGTGATCAAGAAGAGTGAAAAGCCTAAGCTTGGGGATGCCCCCGTGGTTCATCCCAACCATATTCAGAGAGACTCAAGCGTCTAAGCTTGGGGATGCCCAAGGCATCCCCTTCTTCATCAACAAACTTATCAGGTCATCTCTAGTGAAACTATATTTTAATTCTTTCACATCTTATGCGCTTTACTTGGAGCGTCTGTGTGTTTTTATTTTTGTTTTTGTTTGAATAAATTCGGATCCTAGCAATCCTTGTGTGGGAGAGAGACACGCTCCGCTTTTTCATGTGAATACTCATGTTCTTCACTTATATTTGTTGAGTATTCTTAACTAGCTACTGCAGTGCTTTTAGCTCCTGTTTTTCATGCATCTCTTCGAGCTGTTAGCACTTGTTTATAAATACTCTCTTGCTGCATTATATTATCATTTGGAGAGTTTATGTTTAAATAAATTATTGGTGTTTGTTTGGAAGAAAGAAAATGCTACATGTAGTAGTTGGTATTGGAAAAGACATATGCATTCTTGTAGATCATTGTCTTGTTTTGATTTGATACTTTGCAATTGTTTTGAGCTCTCAAGTAGATCATGTTTAAGCTCTTGCATCATGTAGTTAAAGCCTAGTAGTGGAGAACTACCGTAGAGCTTGTTGAGACTTGGGATGCATATTTGTTCTCTCTAAGGTCTAGATATTTTCTGGTAAAATGTTTGAGCAACAAGGAAGACAGTGTAGAGTCTTATAATACTTGCAATATGTTTTTATGTGATTCTTGCTGTACCGGTTTATACTTGTGTTTGCTTCAAACAACCTTGCTAGCCTAAACTCTGTACTGAGAGGGAATGCTTCTCGTGCATCCAAAACTTGAGCCAAAACCCATGCCATTTGTGTCCACCATACCTACCTACTATGTGGTATTTCCTGCCATTCCAAGTAAATATTTCATGTGCTACCTTTAAACTATTCAAAACTTTATTACTCCTTATTTGTGTCAATGTTTTATAGCTCATGAGGAAGTATGTGGTGTTTTATCTTTCAATCTTGTCATTTACTTCTGACAGACTTTCACCTGGACTAGTGGCATATACATCCGCTTATCCAATAATTTGCAAAAAGAGCTGGCAACGGGGTGCCCAGCCCCAATTAATTACAACTTTCATTAATAATTCTCTTCACATGTTTTGCCCTGATTTATCAGTAAGCAACTTAATTTTGCAAATAGACACTCCTCCATGGTATGTGAATGTTGGAAGGCACCCGAGGATTCGGTTAGCCATGGCTTGTGTAAGCAAAAGGTTGGGAGGAGTGTCATCTATAAAGAAACTAAATACATGTGTAAACAAAAGAGAAGAGGGATGATCTACCTTGCTGGAGAGATAACTGGTGCTCTAGGTCAATAGTGCCAGAAACAATGCTTGTACGTCACACGTCAGTTGGGAACCCCAAGAGGAAGGTATGATGAGTGCAGCAGTAAGTTTTCCCTCAGTATGAAACCAAGGTTTAATCGACCAGTAGGAAAACGAGGTTTGCTTCGAAGGTGTTGGTGAAGGAGTGTAGTGCGGCGCAACACCAGGGATTCCGGTGCCAACGTGGAACCTGCACAACACAATCAAATTACTTTGCCCCAACTTAACAGTGAGGTTGTCAATCTCACCGGCTTGCTGAAAACAAAGGGTTAAACGTATCGAATGGAAAATGATGTTTGTTTGCATAAAACAGTAGAGAACAATGATTGCAGTAGATTGTATTTCAGATGTAAAAGAATGGACCGGGGTCCACAGTTCACTAGTGGTGTCTCTCCAATAAGATAACTAACATGCTGGGTAAACAAATTACAGCTGGGCAATTGACAATTGATAAGTGCATATAACATGCATGTGTGAGCTGTGGTGTCTACTATGAGATTCATTTGGGCATTACGACAAAGTACATAGACCGCTATCCAGCATGCATCTATGCCTAAATAGTCCACTTTCCGGTTAACATCCGTACCCCTTCCAGTATTAAGTTGCAAGCAACAGACAATTGCATTAAGTAATGTGCGTAATGTAAACAATACATTCATCCTTGAATAAAGCATTGCTGTTTTACCCCTAGTGGCAACAACACATCTACAACCTTAGAACTTGCTGTCACTATCCCAGGTTAAATAGAGGTTGAACCCAACTATCATGCATAAATACCCCCTCTTGGAGTTACAAGTATTCACTGGCCAAGGCTTCAACAAGTAACGGAGAGCATGCAAGATCACAAATGACATAGACATGATAATATAATATTCAGCTCCACATAGGTATCAATATAAGTCAGATCCCAGCAAACACAACATGTAGCATTACAATAAGATGATCTTGATCATGATAGGCAGCTCACAAGATCTAAACATGATGGCACAAGTGGAGAAGACAACCATCTAGCTACTGCTATGGACCCATAGTCCAAGGATGAACTACTCACGCATCACTCCGGAGGCGGGCATGGCGATGTAGAGCCCTCCGGTGATGATTCCCCTCTCCGGCAGGGTGCCGGGAAGAGCTTCAGAACCCCCCGAGTTAGGGTTGACGACGGCGGCGGCAGCGAATATGTTCTGGATGAAAGGCTCGGTGTTTTAGGGTTTTCGTCTCGGGGAATAAATAGGCGAAGGGGCGATGTCGGCGGACCCCCGAGGGGCCCAAACCACCAGGTGGCGCGGCTGGGCCCACCCGCGCCTGGTGGTTTGGCCACCTCGTGGCTCCCTTCGTCTCTCCTTCGGACTCCGTGTACGTGCTGGAAAAATAGGGACTGGCCTTTTGTTTCGTGCAATTCCGAGAATATTTCCAGAAGTAACTTTCTGAAACCAAAAACAGCAGAAAACAGGGAACTGGCACTGTGGCATCTTGTTAATAGGTTAGTCCCAGAAAATGCATAAAAGTGATACGAAGTGTATATAAAACATGTAGCAAATGGTATAATATAAGCATGGAACAGCAGAAATTATGGATACGTTGGAGACGTATCAAGCATCCCCAAGCTTAGTTCTACTCGTCCTCGAGTAGGTAAAACGATAACAACAAATAATTTCTGAGGAGACATGCTTTCACACAATCTTGATCAATATATTGCAAGGCTCATGTCATGAATGAAGTGACTCAAAGCAATGATCTATAGTTTGCTAACAAATAGATAAAGAGTAAACAATGAATCATATAAGCAAAAACTTTTCATGAATAGTACTTTCAAGACAAGCATCAAAAAGTTTTGCATAAGAGGTAACTCATAAAGCAATAGATTCAAAGTAAAAGGCATTGAAGCAACACAAAGGATGATTAAGTTTCAGCATTGCTTTCAACTTGTAACATGTATATCTCATGGATAGTTGTCAACATAAAGCAATATAACAAGTGCAATAAGTAAATATGTAAGAATCAATGCACACAAAGTTGACACAAGTGTTTGCTTCTAAGATAGAAAGGAGTAGGTAAACTGACTCAACATAAAGTAAAAGATAGGCCCTTCGCAGAGGGAAGCAGGGATTAAATCATGTGCTAGAGCTTTTTAAGTTTTCGAAAGCATATAGAGAGCACAAAATAAGTATTTGAGAGGTGTTTGTTGTTGTCAACGAATGGTAGTGGGCACTCTAACCCCCTTGTCAACCAGACTTTCAAGAGCGGCTCCCATGAAGGACGTTATCTCTACCAGCAAGGTAGATCATCCCTCTTCTCTTTTGTTTACACATGTATTTTAGTTTCTTTATAGATGACACTCCTCCCAACCTTTTGCTTACACAAGCCATGGCTAACCGAATCCTCGGGTGCCTTCCAACATTCACATACCATGGAGGAGTGTCTATTTGCAAATTAAGTTGCTTACTGATAAATCAGGGCAAAACATGTGAAGAGAATTATTAATGAAAGTTGTAATTAATTGGGGCTGGGCACCCCGTTGCCAGCTCTTTTTGCAAATTATTGGATAAGCGGATGTATATGCCACTAGTCCAGGTGAAAGTCTGTCAGAAGTAAATGACAAGATTGAAAGATAAAACACCACATACTTCCTCATGAGCTATAAAACATTGACACAAATAAGGAGTAATAAAGTTTTGAATAGTTTAAAGGTAGCACATGAAATATTTACTTGGAATGGCAGGAAATACCACATAGTAGGTAGGTATGGTGGACACAAATGGCATGGGTTTTGGCTCAAGTTTTGGATGCACGAGAAGCATTCCCTCTCAGTACAGAGTTTAGGCTAGCAAGGTTGTTTGAAGCAAACACAAGTATAAACCGGTACAGCAAGAATCACATAAAAACATATTGCAAGTATTATAAGACTCTACACTGTCTTCCTTGTTGCTCAAACATTTTACCAGAAAATATCTAGACCTTAGAGAGAACAAATATGCATCCCAAGTCTCAACAAGCTCTACGGTAGTTCTCCACTACTAGGCTTTAACTACATGATGCAAGAGCTTAAACATGATCTACTTGAGAGCTCAAAACAATTGCAAAGCATCAAATCAAACAAGACAATGATCTACAAGAATGCATATGTCTTTTCCAATACCAACTACTACATGTAGCATTTTCTTTCTTCCAAACAAACACCAATCAAATTTAAACATAAACTCTCCAAATGATAATATAATGCAGCAAGAGAGTATTTATAAACAAGTGCTAACAGCTCGAAGAGATGCATGAAAAACAGGAGCTAAAAGCACTGCAGTAGCTAGTTAAGAATACTCAACAAATATAAGTGAAGAACATGAGTATTCACATGAAAAAGCGGAGCGTGTCTCTCTCCCACACAAGGATTGCTAGGATCCGAATTTATTCAAACAAAAACAAAAATAAAAACACACAGACGCTCCAAGTAAAGCGCATAAGATGTGAAAGAATTAAAATATAGTTTCACTAGAGATGACCTGATAAGTTTGTTGATGAAGAAGGGGATGCCTTGGGCATCCCCAAGCTTAGACGCTTGAGTCTCTCTGAATATGGTTGGGATGAACCACGGGGGCATCCCCAAGCTTAGGCTTTTCACTCTTCTTGATCACATAATA
This sequence comes from Poa pratensis, assembly GCA_947311845.1. NCBI lineage: Eukaryota > Viridiplantae > Streptophyta > Magnoliopsida > Poales > Poaceae > Poa > Poa pratensis. The sequence goes on from CAMZMU010000095.1 coordinate 27,743,181, forward strand.
TCACCCTTCTCGCTTGATCCTTGAAAACTTCCTTCACACCAAACTCAAGACAGTTCTCATTAGAGGGTTAGTGCATAATCAAAAATTCTCATATTCTGTAATGATACAATCAATCCCAAAGCTTCTGGACATTAGCTACAGCCACCAATGCTTTGTGGAGCAAAGAAATCCACACAAACACAGTAAAAGAGCGAATGCAAAACAAAAGGCAGAATCTGTCAAAAACAGAACAGTCTGGAATGACGAATTTTTTCGAGGCACTTAAGTTGCTCAGATGGATCTGGCCTAAAATAATGAAAGTTGCGTACATATCTCAGGAATATGCGTGATTTTTCTCAGAATTTTTTGAATTTTCTACAGGGAGATAAGCTCAAATCCGTGACAGCTAAAAATCTGTCACTGCGCAGAAATCCAAATCTTGCATCAACTTTCAATATAGAACTTTACTTGGCACAACATTGCGATAAAATAAAGATACAAAGGAGTTGCTACAGAAGTAACAAAACTCCTTGACTCAAAGAAAACAAAAATAACAGCAAATAAAAACGATGGGTTGTCTCCCATAAGCGCTTTTCTTTAACGCCTTTCAGCTAGGCGCAGAAAGTGAAAATCAAGTGTTGTCAAGTGGCAAATCATTCAAATCATCAAAAGCTTCTTCCAACACACAGCTTGTAACAATGGGTATCTTAGATGTTCCTGGAGGTGTTTCATTACCTTTAACCGTACTAAAAGTTTTATCAATTTTAAGCTCATAATGAGTCTTTGGTTTTGGCACTTTAGGAACATACATAAACTTTTGCTCTCTACCCACATAAACTTTCTCCTTTTTAGACTTAAGAGAAGTAAAGGTTGAACTTAAGGTTTCAATAGCTTCCTCTAACTCATCAATTCTATGATTTTGGGTGTCATGGATATTATTATCCTCAAGAACAGTGATTCTTTCATTGATGGTGGCTATTGATTCATTAGTCTTACCAATACAATCAAGAAAATTTGGAAAAAAATTCTCCATAGAGTCTAACTTATTTATAACATCCTCCAAGGTGATCTCAATTTAATATCTTTAGTGGGTGGTGTTCCTACCAAACTTTCAATAATATTACAGGCTTCTAAAGCAGGAGTACCCAAGAAATTTCCACCTGTAAGAGTGTCTAGAACATACCTATACCAACTAGAGATACCAACATAAAAGTTCCTAAGGAGGATAGTGGTAGAGTGTTTCTTAGTACATCTATGATGAGCATCACTAATTCTATACCAAGCATCTTTCAAATTTTCACCTCCTAGTTGCCTAAAAGAACGAACTTCAACTTCAGGAGCATTCATTTTGAAAAACAAAATCAAACTGAATTAAACAAGTAACTAATTTTTTTGTGTTTTTGATAAAGAGCAAACAAGACTAAATAAAAATAAACTAAGCAAGACAAATAACAAAGTAAAGAGATTGGGTGTGAGAGACTCCCCTTGCAGAAGCAATTCGGTTTTCCCCGGCAACGGCGCCAGAAAACGTGTTGGTGCTCTAGGTATAGTGCCAGAAACAATGCTTGTACGTCACACGTCAGTTGGGAACCCCAAGAGGAAGGTATGATGAGTGCAGCAGTAAGTTTTCCCTCAGTATGAAACCAAGGTTTAATCGAACCAGTAGGAAAACGAGGTTTGCTTCGAAGGTGTTGGTGAAGGAGTGTAGTGCGGCGCAACACCAGGGATTCCGGTGCCAACGTGGAACCTGCACAACACAATCAAATTACTTTGCCCCAACTTAACAGTGAGGTTGTCAATCTCACCGGCTTGCTGAAAACAAAGGGTTAAACGTATCGAATGGAAATGATGTTTGTTTGCATAAAACAGTAGAGAACAATGATTGCAGTAGATTGTATTTCAGATGTAAAAGAATGGACCGGGGTCCACAGTTCACTAGTGGTGTCTCTCCAATAAGATAACTAACATGCTGGGTAAACAAATTACAGCTGGGCAATTGACAATTGATAAGTGCATATAACATGCATGTGTGAGCTGTGGTGTCTACTATGAGATTCATTTGGGCATTACGACAAAGTACATAGACCGCTATCCAGCATGCATCTATGCCTAAATAGTCCACTTTCCGGTTAACATCCGTACCCCTTCCAGTATTAAGTTGCAAGCAACAGACAATTGCATTAAGTAATGTGCGTAATGTAAACAATACATTCATCCTTGAATAAAGCATTGCTGTTTTACCCCTAGTGGCAACAACACATCTACAACCTTAGAACTTGCTGTCACTATCCCAGGTTAAATAGAGGTTGAACCCAACTATCATGCATAAATACCCCTCTTGGAGTTACAAGTATTCACTTGGCCAAGGCTTCAACAAGTAACGGAGAGCATGCAAGATCACAAATGACATAGACATGATAATATAATATTCAGCTCCACATAGGTATCAATATAAGTCAGATCCCAGCAAACACAACATGTAGCATTACAATAAGATGATCTTGATCATGATAGGCAGCTCACAAGATCTAAACATGATGGCACAAGTGGAGAAGACAACCATCTAGCTACTGCTATGGACCCATAGTCCAAGGATGAACTACTCACGCATCACTCCGGAGGCGGGCATGGCGATGTAGAGCCCTCCGGTGATGATTCCCCTCTCCGGCAGGGTGCCGGGAAGAGCTTCAGAAACCCCCCGAGTTAGGGTTGACGACGGCGGCGGCAGCGAATATGTTCTGGATGAAAGGCTCGGTGTTTTAGGGTTTTCGCGTCTCGGGGAATAAATAGGCGAAGGGGCGATGTCGGCGGACCCCCGAGGGGCCCAAACCACCAGGTGGCGCGGCTGGGCCCACCCGCCCTGGTGGTTTGGCCACCTCGTGGCTCTCCTTCGTCTCTCCTTCGGACTCCGTGTACGTGCTGGAAAAATAGGGACTGGCCTTTTGTTTCGTGCAATTCCGAGAATATTTCCAGAAGTAACTTTCTGAAACCAAAAACAGCAGAAAACAGGGAACTGGCACTGTGGCATCTTGTTAATAGGTTAGTCCCAGAAAATGCATAAAAGTGATACGAAGTGTATATAAAACATGTAGCAAATGGTATAATATGAGCATGGAACAACAGAAATTATGGATACGTTGGAGACGTATCAATAACGTCCTTCATGGAGCCGCTCTTTGAAAGTCTGGTTGACAAGGGGTTAGAGTGACCACTACCATTCGTTGACAACAACAAACACCTCTCAAATACTTATTTTGTGCTCTCTATATGCTTTCGAAAACTTAAAAAGCTCTAGCACATGATTTAATCCCTGCTTCCCTCCGAAGGGCCTATCTTTTACTTTATGTGAGTCAGTTTACCTACTCCTTTCTATCTTAGAAGCAAACACTTGTGTCAACTTTGTGTGCATTGATTCTTACATGTTTACTTATTGCACTTGTTATATTGCTTTATGTTGACAACTATCCATGAGATATACATGTTACAAGTTGAAAGCAATTGCGAAACTTAATCATCCATTGTGTTGCTTCAATGCCTTTACTTTGAATTATTGCTTTAGAGTTACCTCTATGCAAAACTTTTTGATGCTTGTCTTGAAAGTACTATTCATGAAAAGTTTTTGCTTATATGATCATTGTTTACTCTTTATCTATTTGTTAGCAAACTATAGATCATTGCTTTGAGTCACTTCATTCATGACATGAGCCTTGCAATATATTGACCAAGATTGTGTGAAAGCATGTCTTCTCAGAAATTATTTGTTGTATCATTTTTACCTACTCGAGGACGAGTAGAACTAAGCTTGGGGATGCTTGATACGTCTCCAACGTATCCATAATTTCTGCTGTTCCATGCTCATATTATACCATTTGCTACATGTTTTATATACACTTCGTATCACTTTTAGCATTTTCTGGGACTAACCTATTAACAAGATGCCACAGTGCCAGTTCCCTGTTTTTCTGCTGTTTTGTTTCAGAAAGTTACTTCTGGAAATATCTCAGAATTGCACGAAACAAAAGGTCACGTCCCTATTTTTCCAGCACCATCACGAGTCCGAAGGAGAGACGAAGGAGGGCGCCGAGGTGGCTAAACCACACCCAGGCGCGGGTGGGCCCCCTTCCGCGCCACCTGGTGGTTTGGGCCCCTCGGGGTCCGCCGACATCGCCCCTTCGCCTTTTATACCCCAAGACGCGAAAACCCTAAAACACCGAGCCTTTCATCCAGAACATATTCGCTGCCGCCGTCCGTCAACCCTAACTCGGGGGGTTTCTGAAGCTTTCGCGGCACCCTGCCGGAGAGGGGAACATTACCGGAGGGCTCTACATCGCCATGCCCGCCTCCGAGTGATGCGAGTAGTTCATCCTTGGACTATGGGTCATAGCATAGCTATATGGTTGTCTCTCCACTTGTGCCATCATGTATTAGATCTTGTGAGCTGCTATCATGATCAATATCATCTATGTAATGCTACATGTGTGTTTGCTGGATCTGACTTATATTGATACTATGTGGAGCTGAATATTATATTATCATGTCTTTGTCATTTGTGACTTGCATGCTCTCCGTTACTTGTTGAAGCCTTGGCCACGTGAATACTTGTAACTCCAAGAGGGGGTATTTATGCATGATAGTTGGGTTCAACCTCTATTTAACCTGGATAGTGACAGCAAGTTCTAAGGTTGTAGATTGTTGTTGCCACTAGGGAGGTAAAACAACAATGCTTATTCAAGGATGAATGTATTGTTTACATTACCACATACTTAATGCAATTGTCTGTTGCTTGCAACTTAATACTGAAGGGGTACGGATGTTAACCGGAAGTAGGACTATTTAGGCATAGATGCATGCTGGAAAGCGGTCTATGTACTTTGTCGTAATGCCCAAAATGAATCTCATAGTAGATACCACAGCTCACACATGCATGTTATATACACTTATCAATTGTCAATTGCCCAGCTGTATTTTGTTTACCCGCATGTTAGTTATCTTATTGGAGAGACACCACTAGTGAACTGTGGACCCCCGTCCATTCTTTTACATCTGAAATACAATCACTGCAATCATGTTTCTCTACTGTTTTATGCAAACAACATCATTTTCCCTCGATACGTTTAACCCTTTGTTTTCAGAAGCCGTGAGATTGACAACCTCACTGTTAAGTTGGGGCAAAGTAATTTGTTGTGTGTGCAGGTTCCACGTTGGCACCGGAATCCCTGGGTTGCGCGCCGCACAACACTCCTTCACCAACACCTTCGAAAGCAAACCTCGTTTTCCTACTAGTCCGATTAAACCTTGGTTTCATACTGAGGGAAAACTTACTGCTGCACTCATCATACCTTCCTCTTGGGGCTCCCAACTGACGTGTGACGTACAAGCATTGTTTCTGGCACTACTGACCTAGAGCCACCAACACCATAATGGAGAGCCTCGCTTAGCTCCGTCTTCATGTATCCACTTGCACTTCATCTTCTTCTCTTGATATAGATGATGTCTTGGAGATAAACATGAATGTCACTCAATCTTCTTTTCCAAGCCATGCTTGCAATAAGCTCAACTCTAGATGACCATTCTTCATATAAACACATTGGATAGAACCTTGGTCAACATATAATCTTCTAGAGTCCAACACATGAACTCCAATCTTCTTCATGGATAAGATCTATAAAGATATCTCAATGCAAACATTAGTCCATAAAGATTGTCATTAATTACCAAAACCACACATGAGGACACATGCACTTTCAATCTCCCCCATTTTGGTAATTGATGACAATCTCTTTTGAGAGGTTTATAATATAGAAATTAACGAGCAAGAACTAATTGAACTAACATCAAATACTACAAAAGTATGTGATGTTAGTCCAACAATATATATAGAGCAAACTCCTCCACAAACTATGCACGTGTGTATGAACATGAATTCATTGCATATATTGTCAACCATTACCGTTGGTGGAGTTTCCACTATATACAAAACCAAGCAACGAATGCAAAGGCAAATACTTAAGAACAAAGTCGAATGCCATAAACCCTCCAAAACTTCTCCCCCGTTGGCAACAATTGCCGAAATGGGTAAAAGGCTTCGGAAGGCCAACATAGTGAGAGTTCCTCCACAAGTTTAACTTTCTCATAAAATGAGTGGAATCAAATGTACATTTCCATTGATCAAAAATAGGAGAAATCAAACTATATTGAGAATCCAAAGATTGCTACTAAATAGCAAAGAGAAAAGATACGTCAACAAAAGAGGCAAGCAATCAATGAATTCGAAAAACCAATTGGACACAAGAAGATTTTATGATAAGAACAACCAAATATCTGGTTCAGATACTTGGTTCGGATTAGTAGTCGAGAACTCTAGTGTCACACCTCAACCTCTGATTCGATTAACACACACACAATATCTGGTTCGGATACAGGATTCAGCAAGCAGGAGGAGGATTACAGAGCCGGGAAGAAGATAGAGTTCAGAAGTAGGGGTTCAGGGAGAGATCCGGGTTCAGGTAGGAGTTCTTCGATGTCGATGTCGTGCCTTGTCTGCCTTCTTATGTAGCCCAGCGAGTACATTGGGATCAAGGAGTAGCACTGGCCCGTCTTGGTGTGTGTTGAGACCGCTGGCCCGGTCCATCTCTCGGCCCATGTGACAGTGGGCACATGACATTCCCCCCTCCTTAACATCCGGCTTGCCCTCAAGCCGCAATCACCAAACACCTGAAGAATGCCGCCACCAGGATCTCATGGAGCACACAAATGCTTGCCAGGAAACAACACATAAGAGGAAGCCATCACCTCAAATGTTTGATGCACCGGAATTGGGGTTAACCAAGTCGCAAGCGTCCCACCTTCACGTGTCCATTTGTGCCCAAGAATATTCATCGACTCTCGGTACTGTTCTGCTCTCTCGCTCATGGTCAACACACTCCAATAATGATCCAGTAATGGTGAGCAGGATACAACTGGTTGTCCCGCCTGCTGCGTAGTGGCTGCTGGTCCAGTTTCTCTTCTGTGTCGACATCCAGTAGCAACTCCGCCAATCAGCTCTAGAATGTTCTCTGTGTAATCGTCATGAATCCATGAAGCTCGTGGCGAAAATGTCCATGCCAGGGAAGAAAGAGACCATGTTCAGGACTACTAACCAGTCTGCCTCTCCAAGCATCACCTCATGAGTAGACAACCTAGACTCACGTGCTACTCTGAACATACAATACCCCTCTCTCCTGTGAGCCCTGTATTGGGAAAGAACTAGAGTCTTCTCAATTAAGCTTGTTCCATGCCACTTCACAGGACGAATTACATCAAGAGGATGCCCCAGTGGTTCACCGGATAGTTGCACTATACTCATTGTTTCACATGACACTCTTCTTGGCACATGTGTGTTGAATGAATTGCTAGATGGTAAATGACTTAATTACTGCTCATTTTCCAAGGAATCTTCCATTATTGAGCAGGATTTTGTAGCCAATGAGCAAATAGATTTATAGGTCCTCCCGAGAATGCACTGAAATCCACCTGAGAATTGTCACTAACAATGGAAAAGCGCCACTGAATACCAAACTCCATGGCACTTTTGCATGCGCGAGAGACAAGAGAAAACCAAAGCAATAATGAATTTGAGGGATTACACCATAAACAACCATACTGGTACCTCCGATTAATTGTGGTTCATGCAAGTTCTGCCATCCGAACATAGAGACAAACCAATGAGTAGAACCCATTGTACTGCTTGCCACATACCATCATAACAAGAATTCCCCGCAGGAAACAGAGCTGAACTCCCTGACCCAAAGTCTAATGCACTGGACATGGAAGTTGAGCCAAGATGTGGACAACAGAAACTCCACCATGCTCATAAGAACCGTTTCAGATCTGCATGCCATTAAAGAAGTAGCATAGCACTCAAAACTGCCCTTTGAATTGCATCGCTTGTCAACCAAACACCAAACATTCCATAATAAGCACTCACTGCTAGTAGTATGAGAAAACACAGATGCATTGAACCTGAAAAGCGCTACAAAAGTGTCACTCTCACTGAAATCGGTCACCAGCAGATTGAGAGTGTTTGTGGTGCAGCACTATTTATTGGGCACTGACTGAAAGGATCAGTATGGCCACCTAGAGGGGGGGGGGGTGAATAGGTGCTACTCAATTTTTAGCTCTTTTTCGAGTTTAGGCTTGACACAAAGGTAAATTATCTAGATATACAACTACAGTGAATTTACCTATATGACAAGTTAACACAAGACTAAGAAAGATACAAGTAAGAGCTAACGAGTAAGGAGTAACCAAACGGGAAGCACGCGGAGATAAGGATGTATTCCCGAGATCCTCCTTTTTAGGGGAGTATGTCTCATTGGAGGGATGTGAGTTTCAAACTCAAACGCCATAAATGACCTCGCCCTATTCTCCGATGAACCTTGCCCAACAGCTCGGTTCACATTCCACTAACGGAATCCTTCAAGGCGGAATTCGGAGTCCTTACAACAACTTGAGGCTCAACCCACAAAAGGATTGGGGCTCCCAAGCACCAGAACACCTGCCACACAAAAGTAGCAAGCAAGTAAGTACAACAAGATGCCTAGGTTTTCCTAGTGGAAATCCTAGGCTCAAATCTCTCAAGTGAATGAGGGAAATGAAGAACGCTTTGGTGAAGTAGTAGATCGGGGTCTTCTCCTTCGTATCTCCGAATATGAGCTTGATTGGTTGGTGGAGTAGGGAGATCTAGGAGCTTGAAGCTTTGCTTTAATGGAGGAGAGAGAATCTAAAGCTTGAGACAGCTGGAGGTAGGTGGAGGGGTATTAATACCCCCTCCCAAAAAGTGGCAATTGAAACGTTATCTTCTCTCCCCGTGAGCCCAGCCTTGGGCCCGACAAGGCCGGTCTAGAATCTTGGAGACCGGCTGGGAGCAGAGTGGCTGGCCTTGGCCCGGCCTTGCGCTGTCGAAGGAGGCCGGCTTGTCGTGGAAGCAGGAGGCCGGCCTAGTGCCCGAGGCGGCCGGCCTTGTGCCCGGCCTTGGCCCGGCCTTGCCAGCTTCCGAGGACGGTGATACGTCTCAAACGTATCTATAATTTCTGATGTTCCATGTTGATATTATACCAATTGTTACATGTTTTATATACACTTCATAGCATTTTTATGCATTTTCTGGACTAACCTATTAACAAGATGCCACAGTGCTGATGATCCCGAAGAGCAAGTCTTGATGCCTGCACAAATAAACGGGATTTAGGTTGAGACTCCAAGTGCAGAGTGTATAGTAAGTGGAAGACAGTTTTCCCCACGAGGGGTGACTCGAGGGTTTAATATCGAACTCTCGGGGAATCTACAGTAGTAGATTTATCTTCTTATCCTTCTTTGGTTACCTACAAAACAAGGTTAGATGTTTTGGTCCTCAACCTCACCTGTGGTTGTCAAGCACAAGGTGTAAGAATGATATCAGGATAGTTATGCAATGCAAACAAGAAATAAATATGCAATGGTGGTGGATGCAATGATAAATGATATTTTTGGGTTTTTGAATGATGTATGCAAGATGAAAATTTTTGTATTTTCAGATTTAATGATGGCTGAAAATAGAAAAGTGGTATATGGTGTTGGAAAGGTGTTTCTTATGATTAAAAATGGACTGGGGTTCATGGTTTCACAAATGCACTCTCTCTTTATAAAGTGGTTGACAATGGAACACACAAAGTTAACATATGAGATTGCAACACAGGGTTTGATAACAAGTTACTTAGATATATGAGCATCACGTCCTAACATAGAGATCTTTTGGTTATTAACCTCTCTTATACTCCACCAAGATGCGAACTAAATCATAACACCTCAGTAATTAAGATAACTTAGAGTATAGCATTAAGTATCATGACATGAAGTGAAAATAAGAACATGCTAGATCTAGTCATGGAGTAGTGGCAATGGTCACGCCCACATCCCCGTAGCATGGTATTTTAGTTTATCCCTAGTGAGGTAACAAAGTAAGGTAAAGATACCAAAGTGGATCGCAGAATTTCTCTCACGTTCACTGCACTAGCCACCCCCCGTTACTCCAACTAATGCACACGTTCCCCCCACACGCTCTCATAAACATACTTGATCAAAACAAGTAGACAAGAACGGTACATAATATGCATATATACTCATAACTGAAACAAACATTGCAATCTCAAACATATATTAACTCATAAAGATCCACCACAAAGGTATTGCAACAGTGACCGTAATCATGTTTAGCAGCTCATACGGTGCTAATTAGTGAAGCTCAAGAGAGGAGAGATACATAAGTTACTTCCACAAACCCATAGTACAGAGGTGGACTACTCCCTCTTAATCATGGAGACGGTGGAGAAGTCGATGGAGAAGATGGAGACCACGCCGGCAGCGCCCCGCCGGAGTTTTCCCCTCCAATCTGCAGCTCCTGATCTCCGTTTCGGTGTTTCTGTGTTTGTTCGGCGCTCCTTCCAGAGAACGTCGGGGGACCTTTTTTATAGGCGTTTTTAGGTCAAGACGAAGGCGGTGGAGCGAAGATCGACGGCAACGGAGCCACGAGGCCCGAACGGGTGGGTCCCACGCGGCCTGGTACTGTGGCAGCGTGGGCCCCCTCGTTTGGCCCTCGGGCCTCCGTTTGCTCGCTTCCTTTTTCCGTAGTCCTTCTTCCTTCCAAATATTGACGCCCGTAAATTTCCAGGTGATTTCGTTGACGTTTGGGTCCCTGAAACATTAAAATACAAAACTAGGTTTTCTGCCTGTGCAGGGTTAATTCCAAATAAATGGGAAAACTATGAAGTATTCCCAAAATCATGATAAAACATTGATATAACCCTTATATGATGCAAATATGATTGGAATATAAGCAATTAAAGTGCAGAGTTCATGTATGCATTTTACATGCATCAAGTGCAAGTTCCCGTTTTCTGCTGTTTTTGTATTCCAGAAAAGCTAGTCTGGAAATATTCTCGGAATTGGATGAAACTTGGACAGAACCTCCTATTTTTCCAACACGTACACGGATTCTAAAGAGAGACGGAGGGAGCCATGAGGCAGCCACACCATGGGGCCGCGCGGGCCCCCTGCCACGCCGTGGGGTGGTGTGGGCCCCACGGGCGTCTCCAGCCGCCGCCCTTTCGCCTATATAATCTTCCCGACGCAAAAATCCTAAATGCCCGAGCCATTGTCCACGAAAAGTTCTAGAGACGCCGCCGCCGTCAACCCTAGCTCGGGAGGGTTCGGAAGCTCTTCCCGGCACCCTGCCGGAGAGGGGAATCATCACCGGAGGGCTCTACATCACCATGCCTGCCTCCGAAGTGATGCGTGAGTAGTTCATCCTTGGACTACGGGTCCATAACAGTAGCTAGCTAGATGGTTGTCTCTCCACTTTATGCTATCATGTTTAGATCTTGTGAGCTGCCTATCATGATCAAGATCATCTTATTGTAATGCTACATATTGTGTTTGCTGGGATCCGATGAATATTGAATACTATGTCAAGTTGATTATCAATCTATCTTATATGTTATTTATGATCTTGCATGCTTTCCGTTACTAGTAGATGCTTTGGCCAAGTAGATGCTTGTAACTCCAAGAGTGAGTATTTATGCTAGATAGTTGGTTCATGCCTCCGGTAATCTGGGAGAGTGACAATAACTTCTAAGATTGTGGATGTGCTGTTGCCACTAGGGATAAAATAACCGATGCTTAGCTTAAGGGTGCACCGTTAGGTCTAATGCATTTGTTTACATTACGCACATTACTAATGCGATTATCCGTTGCTTGCAACTCGCATGACAACCTGGAGGTGGATTATTAGTCATAGACGATTGATGGCGTGAATCACACGCTCGTTGGGAGACCCCAAGAGGAAGGTATGATGCAGTTCAGCAGCAAGTTTTCCTCAGAAAGAAACCAAGGTTATCGAACCAGTAGGAGCAGCAACTCTTCAGAAGGTTGTTGGTGGCCGCACGGGCAACACGATCACCAACGTGGAACCTGCACACAACACAATCAAAGTACTTTGCCCCAACGAAACAGTGAGGTTGTCAATCTGACCGGCTTGCTGAAAACAAAGGATTAAACGTCTCGTGTGAAAAATGAGTATTAAATTGCAGAGAATGAAAAAGGAACAGTTTGCAGTTTGGTTGTTTTAATCAGTGTAAAAGAATGGACCGGGTCCACAGTTCACTAGTGGTGTCTCTCCATAAAAGATAACTAACATGTTGGGTGAACAGATTACAGCTGGGCAATTGACAAATAGTGAGCGCATGACAATGCATATATATGACATGTTGACTACTATGATATTTAATTGGGCATTACGACAAGATACATAGACCGTTATCCAACAACATCTATGACTAATAATCCACCGCCGGGTTGTCATCCGAGTCCCCCGTTGGTATTAAGTTGCAAGCAACGGATAATTGCATTAAGTAAAGCGCGTAATGTAAACAAACACATATGCCCGTGGACATAGCATCGTTAGGTTATCCCTAGTGGCAACAGAACATCCACAACCTTAGAACTTTCTGTCACTATCCCAGGTTAAACGGAGGCACGAACCCACTATCTAGCATAAATACTCTCTCTTGGAGTTACAAGCATCTACTTGGCTAAAACATCTACGAGTAACGGAAAGCATGCAAGATCTTAAATAACATATAAGATAAATTGATAATCAACTTGACATAGTATTCAATATTCATCGGATCCCAGCAAACACAACATGTAGCATTACAATAATATGATCTTGATCATGTAGGGCAGTTCACAAGATCTAAACATGATGGCACAAAGTGGAGATACAACCATCTGGCTACTGCTATGGACCCGTAGTCCAAGGATGAACTACTCACGCATCACTCCGGAGGCAGCTTGGCGATGTAGAAGCCTCCGGTGATGATTCCCCTCTCCGGCAGGGTGCCGGGAAGAGGTTCTGAACCCTCCCGAGCTAGGGTTGACGGCGGCGGCATCTCTGGAATTTTTCGTGGATATTTGCTCAGGTACTTAGGGTTTTCGTGTCGGGGGGAATAAGTAGGCGAAAGGGCGGTGACTGCGGACCCCGAGGGGCCCACACCACCCTAGGGCGCGGCAGAGGGGGGGCCTGATGACCCACAAGTATAGGGATCGCAACAGTCTTCGAGGGAAGTAAAACCCAATTTATTGATTCGACACAAGGGGAGCCAAAGAATACTTGAGAGCCTTAACAGCGGAGTTGTCAATTCAGCTGCACCTGTGAATAGTCTTGCTCGACACAGATTATCAGTAGCAACAGTTTTATAGCAGTAGTAGCGGTGAAATAATAGCAGCAGTAAATAGAGACAGCAGTAGTGATTGCAGTAAACAGTAGGATTAAAACACTGTAGGCATAGGGATGGATGAACGGGCGCTGCATGGATAAGATAGCTCATATAATAATCAAGACATAGGCATTGCAGATAATAATGATAAAGCATCCAAGTACTAAGTAAACGTAGGCATGTGTTCCGTATATAGTCGTACGTGCTCGCAATGAGAAACTTGTACAACATCTTCTGTCCTACCAGCCGGTGGCAGCCGGGCCTCAAGGGAATCTACTGGTAATTAAGGTACTCCTTTTAATAAAGTACCGGAGCAAAGCATTAACACGCAGTGAACACATGTGATCCTCACATCGCAGCCATTCCCCTCGGCTGTCCCAATTATTGTCACTTTGGGACCGCGGGTTCCGGACAACAATATGTGTATACAACTTGCAGGTATGATCAATAAACAGTGCATATCATTATGAAACAATAACATGTTCAGATCTGAAATCATGGCACTCGGGCCCTAGTGACAAGCATTAAGCTCAACAAGTTGCAACAACATCAATAAGTACTAACAACGGATACTGGGCACCATGCCCTAATGATCTTATAGCTTATTACATGAACAATCTCATCCAATCCCTACCATCCCCCTCAGCCTACAGCAGGGAATTACTCACACATGGATGGGGGAAACATGGATGGTCGATGGAGAAGCGTCGGTGATGATGATGGCGATGATCTCCTCCAATTCCCCGTCCCGGCGGAGTGCCAGAACGGAGTTTCTGGTCCCCGAAATAGGTTTCGCGATGGTGGCGGCGTACGGTGATGTTTCTGGATGAAGTGGACGACCCCCCGACGTTTTTAGGTCAGAAGGGTTAAGTAGTCGAAAGGGGGACTCGGGGAGGTGCCCGAGGCCCTCCTCATAGGCTGGCGCGGCAGGCCCCTTGGCCGCGCCACCATGTGGTTTGGGCCACTCGTGGCCCATCTCCGCCTCCCCTTCTGGCTCCGTGAGTCTTCTGGTAAAATAGGAGGTTTGCGATCTTTTCTGGTGTTTTTCCCGAAAGTTGACTTTCTGCACAAAAACAAGACACCAGGGCAATTCTGCTGAAAACAGCGTTAGTCCGCATTAGTTGTATTCAAAACACACAAGTTAGAGGTAAAACAATAGCAAAAGTGTTCGGGAAAGTAGATACGTTTTGGACGTATCAACTCCCCCCAAGCTTAGCTTATTGCTTGTCCTCAAGCAATTCAGTTAACAACTGAGTGCGATAAAAGACTTTCACGAACACATTTGCTTCATATGATGCATATATTCTCACTATATGTACAAATGCTTAGCAATTCAAGATGAGGCAAATGCAAATAATGTCACTCAATAGGCATGTAAACTATGAAAAGATACCAACATACTAATAGCAACAAACATGAAACATATTAATTCACAAGATTGTAATGCTCATAATAGGATATGATAAGATGGTATCTCGCTTGCCCGTTTTTGTACAGCAAAACATAAATGCCCAGGCACCTCTGAAGTTCATGGGAAGACTAGAATCAAAGATATCAAAGATAAAAGCATCAAAGTTATATCATAGTTAACCACATTCTGGGACAAGCACATTACACTAAGAATGACAACTATGCTCTCGAGAAAGTGCTCAAAGAAAGGATGGTGACTCAACATGAAAGTAAAAGATTGGCCCTTCGCAGAGGGAAGCAGAGATTATCATGTGCTAGAGCTTTTTATTTTTAAAACAGAAGCAAAATTGTTTTGGGAAGTGTTTGTTGTTGTCAACGAATGGTAGTGGGTACTCTAACCCCCTTGTCAACCAGACTTTCAAGAGCGGCTCCCATGAAGGACGTTATTTCTACCAGCAAGGTAGATCATCCCTCTTCTCTTTTGTTTACACATGTATTTTAGTTTCATTATGGGTGACACTCCCCCCAACCTTTGCTTGCACAAGCCATGGCTAACCGAATCCTCGGGTGCCTTCCAACATTCACATACCATGGAGGAGTGTCTATTGCAAAATTAAGTTGCTTACTGATAAATCAGGGCAAAACATGTGAAGAGAATTATTAATGAAAGTTGTAATTAATTGGGGCTGGGCACCCCGTTGCCAGCTCTTTTTGCAAAATTATTGGATAAGCGGATGTATATGCCACTAGTCCATTGGTGAAAGTCTGAAGTGACAAGATTGAAAGATAAAACACCACATACTTCCTCATGAGCTATAAAACATTGACACAAATTGAGAAGTACTTTGAAGGTTTTAAAGGTAGCACATGAAAATTTACTTGAATGGTTCGAAATGCCATGCATAGGTATTTATGGTGGACACTTTGGAATAACTTGGTTTTCATGGTTTTGGAAGCACGAGCAGCATTCCCGCTCAGTACAAGTGAAGGCTAGCAATAGACTGGGAAGCGACAATCAAGAGAGCAATAACCGTCATAATCATGCTTGCGACAAAATGAAATTAATTGAGACATAAAAGTGATACAAGAACTCTGAGTCAAAATAAATCATCAAGGCTTAATTGACTTTTGTTTTTCAGTCATACGCATGCATGAGCATGTGCCAAGTCAATTCAAATGAATTTTCAGAGGAGGATACCACAATGTCATACCCTCTATGAATAGAACAATGCAAGCAAACATCAACATAACATGCTACCACTATTAATAAATTGGGACCGATCATGAGAGAACAAGAACTACTAAGCATCCACTAAATGACATATACCTCACATGAACCAACTAAGCATGCTCACATAGATGAGTATATGTACAAAAATGAAAACAAATAGAGTTCATACCAGCCTCTCACCCCAACTCAAGTTGTTGTAGATCATCCTTATTGCTTTTTCACTTGTGTTGCTTCGAATGATAAGAATGAAAACCAAGCTCCATCGGAGTCACGGATAGCTGTCCAACTCTGAAAACACTATACAAAACCAAAAAGAAACAACAAATATTTTTGGGTTTTCGAGTTTTTGAAACAAGAGCAAAAAGAAACAACAATAAAGCAAAATATTTTTGGATTTTTGAATAACAAACCGAATTTTAAAACTAAGCAAACTAATACTGAAACTTAAAGAAACAAATGAAGAGAAACAACAGAAATATTTTTGGTCTTTTTGTGTTTTGGAATGCAGCAATAAAAGGTAAACAATTAAAAAGAAAGAAAGAAAACTGCAACATGGATATACAAAGTATCGACAAGATATGATATGTAAATGAGTGAGATGTCGATATACCTCCCCCCAAGCTTAGGCTTTTGGCCTAAGTGGAGATCAATCCCATGGTGCCCAGGAAGTGGCGCCTCCATAGTACGACGAGGAAGGCCCTCGTCCTGGTAAGAGCTGGATGACGCTCCAAGGTAAGTGACGGTGTAGCCATCATCAGGTGCTTCTCCCTCCTCCTGGTGCTGCTGGTGAAAGCCTCGCACTCTAAGCTGCTCCTCCAACGCCTCCTTGGAGTACGACCACGGTCTCCTGTGTAAAGGGAACAGATCGGCCTGGGGCAAAGGCACTTCATATTCATCCCCGTTAGTAAATAAAACTTTGTAAACAATGTTTCCTAAATGAGAATTAGGTGTGACAAACTGATGGCCTTTCATAGCAGCAATATCAAGTCTAAAAGGGGTTAGCTTCTCATCATTAGGACTAACGGAAAGACCTAGATATGCGATAACTCGTGAAGCAACAATTCCTCCATAAATAGGTCCACTAGCAGCCAAACGGCGAGCAATAAGGGCACCAAGGTTGTAAGCAGTGTTACCATTAAGTGCAGCAGCAAGAAAAGCAAGATGATAATTAGAAATGTTACTAGTGTTTTCCCTACCAAGAATGCTAGTAGCAAGATAATAAACGAAATATCTAATGGCAGGGAATTGGATGTTCCTTATCTTGCCGCGCTGAGCGGTGCGGTCATCGTCGTTGGTCACTCCTCGGTAAAGTTCCACAAAGTCTTTGGTGTTCCCTGCAATCTTCTTTGCTGTACCTAAGGAGCAATATCTATGGCAGCACAAAAGTCTCCCAAGCCCATTGTAACAGGCCTGTCATAAATCTTAAATTGGACAGTAGGCGTATAAGATGAATTCACAAATTTAAAACTCTCAACAAAAGTTTTGGTGAGCCAATAATGTTGGTCGCCTCATCCTGCATATAAGTGGTTAGGCCAACTCTCTGGATAGGAACATGAAGTCATCAAGCAACCCTGCATTACGCAAAAACTCCATGCATGGAAAGGATGAAGCATTTGGGATTTGGTCATCCCCTCCATCTCCAATGTTCGGTGCAATGACATCCTCATCATAGGAACGCCTAACTCGAGTAGATGCCCTCAAAGGCCTTCCTTGCTCTCTGAGAATCCCTTTCAAACACCTCCCAAAGGTGTGGTTATGCATTTTCCTTTTCTGAATTTTTTAACAAACATTATAAAAATTGATTTTGAGACATACAAATGAGGGGAACTACTATATGAACTTGCTAGAGGACTAAACATGCATCAAAACTGATTATATCAACATAGAACAAGCATGCATACTCACTTAACAAGTCACCTACAGCAGCAAAATACTCAAGGTATACTTACTAAACAAAATTCTACTTGGATACATGGAGGAGTCACATACCGGAGAGCAAATGGTCCAAATTTCAGCAACAAAGATGGGCTGAGCAAGGAGATCGAAAAATCTCGAGCAAGAGCAGCAAGAACACGGGTTTGAGCAATGGTGGTGTGTTTGGTCGGGAGAGAGAAAGAAATGAGAGGAAGATGGGTGAGTGGAGGGCCAGGTGGGGCCCACACCATGCCACGGCGCGGCCACACCCCTGCCGCGCGGTGGGGTGGTGTGGTGGCATGGTGGGTCCCCCTGGTCAGCTCCAGGCACTCCCACATTCCTCTTTAAAAACTAATATTTATGGTATAATTTTCAGAAATTTTTGAAAACTTTCATTTTGCACATTTTCTGGATATTTAAATAATAAACTTAGAGCAGAAATAGAATTTTATAAAGACCAGTTTCAACTAAAACTTTGCAAGTTCAGTAACACAACAGTAGGTAAAACAAAGTTGAAGAAAGAAATGTTGTTTAGCTCTTTTATGTATGCAAATACATTTGATAACAAGGTTGATCAAGTCTTGGCACCAAATAAATTTACATGACACAAATGATTTAAACATCATGAAACACTCATGTTACCTTGTATTGTATTGATATGGATCCAATCATAATGTTTTGATATCCTTCTTGATGATCATATATAGGGCAATCAATACTTCCCACTTTGATAGTTTTAAAATTGGAGATGGTATTGACTCCATAAATCTTGTCAACTTTCTTGGGGAAATAAACAGTATGTTCTTTATCATTAACATTGAAAGTTACTTTTCCTTTATTGCAATCAATAACAGCACCTGCAGTATTTAGAAAAGGTCTTCCAAGAATAATAGACATATTATCATCTTCAGGCATTTCAAGAACAACAAAATCAGTCAAAATTAAACAATTGTTAGCTACTTGAACAGGGACATCCTCACAAATGCCAACAGGAACAGCAGTAGATTTATCAGCCATTTGCAAAGATATATCAGTAGGTATCAATTTATCAAGATAGAGTCTCTTATAAGAGAAAAAGGCATAACACTAACTCCTGCTCCCAAATCACATAAAGCAGTTCTAACATAATTATTCTTGATGGAGCAAGGGATGGTTGGTATACCTGGATCTCCAAGCTTCTTAGGAACCTTGCCATTGAAAGAATAATTAGCAAGCATAGTAGAAATTTCCTCATTAGGAATTTTCCTTTGTTAGAAACAATATCTTTCATATACTTTGAGTAAGGAGGCAATTTAATAGCATCAGTCAAAGGAATTTGCAAGAACAAGGGTTTCATCCATTCACAAAATTTATTATAATGTTCTTCTTCCTTTGATTTTAGTTTCTTAGTTGGAAAAGGCATTTGCTTTTGAACCCAAGGTTCCCTTTCATTACCATGTTTCTTAGCAATGAAATCTTCCTTAGTGTACTTTGTGTTTTTAGTATGCTTTTCAGGTTCCTTTTCACTAACTTCTTTATCAAGAGCATCATTTTTATCCTTATCACTATCAAGTTCATTACCACTTTCAGTTTCAGCATCAGAGATAGATATACTATTAGGATCATTAACAGTTTCAGAGGATTCTACAACATTTTTATGTTTCTTCTTCTTCTTTTTCTTAGAAGGAGAAACTGGATTTTCAGCTAGTTGAGAATCTTGTTCAATTCTTTTAGGATGTCCCTCAGGATATAAAGGATCCTGAGTATGAGCTCCACTTCTAGTGCTAACATAGACAGGTTTTAATTTTTCCTTAGAAGCATTGGCTAACATGTCTTGTTGCACTTTAGTGAGTTGATCAATTTGAGTTTGAACCATATGGAAATGTTTAATAAGCATCTTAACATCATTGGAGGTTCTCTCCACAATATCATGCATCTTACTAATAGCTAGAGAATTTTCATGCAAATGATTCTCTACTCTCATATTAAAATTATCTTGCTTAATAACATAATTATCAAATTCATCTAAGCATTGATCAGGTGGTTTAGAGTAGGGAATATCTCCTTCATCGAACCTGTGGAGAGAGTGAACCTCAATTATGGATGGATGAGGAATTGGCTTACACAAATCTTCAATAGGTGGAAGGTTCTTCACATCTTCAGATTTAATACCCTTCTCAATGAGAGTCTTCTTGGCTCCCTCATTGTTTCATCATTCAATTCAATCATACCTCCCCTCTTCTTTGATATTGGTGTCGGTGTAGGTGTGGGGGTCGGCGCAGGTAGAGTCCAATCATCATAATTCTGGCTGATTTTAGCCAATAATTCTTCAGCTTCTTCAGGGGTTCTTTTCCTGAAAACACAACTAGCACAACTATCCAGATATGCTCTAGATTCAATAGTTAGTCCACTGTAAAATATATCAAGTAGATCATGCTTTTCCAAATCATGTCCAGGCCGAGCTCTGATAAGAGAGCAAAACCTTGTCCATGCCTCTGGAAGTTTCTCTTCATCTTCCTGGTCAAAGTTATAAATTCTTTGCAAAGCATCATGTTTAGCACTAGCAGGGAAATATTTCTGAAAGAAAACATCAAGCAAACCAGTAGGACTAGTAATAGAACCAGGAGACAAGTTGTTATACCAAGCTTTAGCATCATCTTTTAATGAGAAAGGAAAAATCTTAGCAACAAAGTAGCTACGCTTCTTAATATCATCAGAAAATAAGCCACTCAAAGTAGAGAGCTCATTCATGTGCTCTACAGCACTTTCACTCTTAGTGCCACAAAAAGGAGTTTTCTCAACAATAGATATATGAGATAAATCAAGAGAAAAATCATAATCCTTATCTTTAATGTTTATAGGAGAAGTGGCAAACTTAGGATCAGGTGACAACTTGTATTTAACAGCATGTTGTGCAAGAAAATTTCTCATATTACTTGCACCAGTAGTAGCATTACATTTATCAATAAAATCATCATCAAGTTCCACATAAGTTTCATCAGGATCATCATCACAAGTATAATCCCTTAACTCAGGTGAATAAACAGGAGTAGTAGGACTTCCATTAGGTGTTCTAGTATTTTCAAGTTGTTTAGACTTAGCAATAGCAGCATCTAAAAGTGGACCTAATGAAATATTCTCATCAATCACAGTAGAAGCATCATCAACATTATCAGAGGCAATTTCAGATTCAGCAGTAGTACCAACACGTGAAGATTGTGGTGGTGTAACAAGTTGACTCAATACAGATGGTGAGTCAAGAGCAGCAGAGGTACTAAGTGTCGTACCTTTTCTTGTAGTGGAGGGCAATACATGGACCCTCTCATCACGAGCTTTACCCATGATGAATAAATTTCAGCGAGCAGTATAGATCACAAGTGAACTCCCAAATAAAGCTATGCTCCCCGGCAACGGCGCCAGAAAATAGTCTTGATGACCCACAAGTATAGGGGATCGCAACAGTCTTCGAGGGAAGTAAAACCCAATTTATTGATTCGACACAAGGGGAGCCAAAGAATACTTGAGAGCCTTAACAGCGGAGTTGTCAATTCAGCTGCACCTGTGAATAGTCTTGCTCGACACAGATTATCAGTAGCAACAGTTTTATAGCAGTAGTAGCGGTGAAATAATAGCAGCAGTAAATAGAGACAGCAGTAGTGATTGCAGTAAACAGTAGGATTAAAACACTGTAGGCATAGGGATGGATGAACGGGCGCTGCATGGATAAGATAGCTCATATAATAATCAAGACATAGGCATTGCAGATAATAATGATAAAGCATCCAAGTACTAAGTAAACGTAGGCATGTGTTCCGTATATAGTCGTACGTGCTCGCAATGAGAAACTTGTACAACATCTTCTGTCCTACCAGCCGGTGGCAGCCGGGCCTCAAGGGAATCTACTGGTAATTAAGGTACTCCTTTTAATAAAGTACCGGAGCAAAGCATTAACACGCAGTGAACACATGTGATCCTCACATCGCAGCCATTCCCCTCGGCTGTCCCAATTATTGTCACTTTGGGACCGCGGGTTCCGGACAACAATATGTGTATACAACTTGCAGGTATGATCAATAAACAGTGCATATCATTATGAAACAATAACATGTTCAGATCTGAAATCATGGCACTCGGGCCCTAGTGACAAGCATTAAGCTCAACAAGTTGCAACAACATCAATAAGTACTAACAACGGATACTGGGCACCATGCCCTAATGATCTTATAGCTTATTACATGAACAATCTCATCCAATCCCTACCATCCCCCTCAGCCTACAGCAGGGAATTACTCACACATGGATGGGGGAAACATGGATGGTCGATGGAGAAGCGTCGGTGATGATGATGGCGATGATCTCCTCCAATTCCCCGTCCCGGCGGAGTGCCAGAACGGAGTTTCTGGTCCCCGAAATAGGTTTCGCGATGGTGGCGGCGTACGGTGATGTTTCTGGATGAAGTGGACGACCCCCCGACGTTTTTAGGTCAGAAGGGTTAAGTAGTCGAAAGGGGGACTCGGGGAGGTGCCCGAGGCCCTCCTCATAGGCTGGCGCGGCAGGCCCCTTGGCCGCGCCACCATGTGGTTTGGGCCACTCGTGGCCCATCTCCGCCTCCCCTTCTGGCTCCGTGAGTCTTCTGGTAAAATAGGAGGTTTGCGATCTTTTCTGGTGTTTTTCCCGAAAGTTGACTTTCTGCACAAAAACAAGACACCAGGGCAATTCTGCTGAAAACAGCGTTAGTCCGCATTAGTTGTATTCAAAACACACAAGTTAGAGGTAAAACAATAGCAAAAGTGTTCGGGAAAGTAGATACGTTTTGGACGTATCAGGGCCCACGCCCTAGGTGCGTGTGGCCTCCTGGTGGCCCTCCTCTGCTGCTCCTTCGCTCCGTCAGGCGTGTTCTGGAAAAATAGGGACCCCCGTGAAGTTTCGTCCAATTCCGAGAATATTTCCAGACTAGCTTTTCTGGAATACAAAAACAGCAGAAAACAGGAACTGACACTTCCGCATCTTGTTAATAGGTTAGTCCCAAAAAATGTATAAAAGTGATATAAAGTAGATGCAAAACATGTAGCAATTGGTATAAAACAAGCATGGAACATCAAAAATTATAGATACGTTTGAGACGTATCAACGATGTTGGATAACGGTCTATGTATTTTGTCGTAATGCCCACATGAATATCATAGTAATCATCATGTCATATATATGCATTGTCATGCGCTCAATATTTTGTCAATTGTCTAGCTATAATTTGTTCACCCAGCATGTTAGTTATCTTTTATGGAGAGACACCACTAGTGAACTGTGGACCCCGGTGCATTCTTTTACACTGATAATACAACCAACTGCAAACATTGTTCCTTTTCATTCTCTGCAATTTACTACTGTTTTCCACACCATACATTTAATCCTTTGTTTTCAGCAAGCCGGTGAGATTGACAACCTCACTGTTTCGTTGGGGCAAAGTAGTTTGATTGTGTTGTGTGCAGATTCTATGTTGGTGATCGAGTAAACGGCGCCACCACCAACCTTCAGAAGTGATTTCTTGCTCCTACTGGTTCGATTAAATCTTGGTTTCATACTGAGGGAAACTGCTGCTACTAGGGTGGGCATTTTAACCGAGAACCATAATACCGAACCGAAAGAACCGGGACCGACACCGAAATGACCTGAACCGAAATATTTGGTTCCTAATTCGGTCAGCAGTTCTGAAAACCCGAATTTAGTTTGGTAATTACGGTCTTAAGCCTTCCCTACCCGAATGTACCGAACGAACCGAATAATAATACAGAGTAGTTTAATAAGCTGAAACCACGAACCCATCAGCCCACAAAAAGTGCCAACCATCATCCACAAGCCCAGTACCCATGTACCTTTGTCTCCAAAAGGAAAAATACTACTAGCGGCCTTTCCTTGAGTACTTGACTACTTGTCACCGCACGCCCTCAAGCTGGAGCTCGGCTGCTGATGCATGTAAAATGCATACATGAACTTTGCACTTTAATTGCTTATATTCCAATCATATTTGCATCATATAAGGGTTATATCAATGTTTTATAATGATTTTTGGGAATATTCATTTATTTCCTATTTTTATGGAATTAACCCTGCACAGGCAGAAAACCCCGTTTCTTATTTTAATGTTTCAAGGACCCAAACGTCAACGAAATCACCTGGAAATTTACGGGCGTCAATATTTGGAAGGAAGAAGACCTGTGGGCGAAGGAAGCGAGCAAACGGAGGCTCGAGGGCCAAACGAGGGGGGCCCACGCGGCCTGGTACTGTAGCCGCGTGGGACCCACCCATTTGGGCCTTGTGGCTCCGTTGCCTTCGATCTTTCTCCACCGACATCGTCTTGACCTAAAAACGCCTATAAAAAAGGTCCCCCGACGTTCTCTAGAAGGAGCGCCGCAGAAACACAGAAACACCGAAACAGAGATCTGGAGTTGCAGATTGGAGGGGGAAAACTCCGGCGGGGCGCTGCCGGTGTGGTCTCCATCTTCTCCAACGACTTCTCCACCGTCTCCATGATGAAGAGGGAGTAGTCCACCTCTGAACTATGGGTTTGTAGAAGTAACTTATGTATCTCTCTCTCTCGAGCTTCACTAATTAGTACCGTATGAGCTGCTGAACATGATTACGGTCATCTATGTAATACCTTTGTGGTGGATCTTTTTATGAGTTAATATATGTTTGAGATTGCAATGGTTTTGTTTCAGTTATGAAAGTAGATGCATATTATGTACCCCGTTCTATTTACTTGTCATGATCAAGCATGTTTACGAGAGCGTGTGAGGGGGAACATGTGCATTAGTTGGAGTAACGGGGGGGTGGCTAGTGCAGTGAACGTGAGAGAAAGTTTTGCGATCCACTTGGGTATCTCTACCTTACTTTGTTGCCTCACTAGGGATAAAAGAAATACCATGCTACCGGGGATGTGGGCGTGACCATTGCCACTACTCCATGACTAGATCTAGCATGTTCTTATTTTCACTTCATGTCATGATACTTAATGCTATACTCTGAGTTATCTTAATTACTGAGGTGTTATGATTTAGTTCGCATCTTGGTGGAGTATAAGAGAGGTTAATAACCAAAAGATCTCTATATTAGGACGTGATGCCCATATATCTAAGTAACTTGTTATCAAACCCTGTGTTGCAATCTCATATGTTTGTGTGTGTTCCATTGTCTACCACTTTATAAAGAGAGAGTGCATTTGTGAAACCATGAACCCCAGTCCATTTTTAATCATAAGAAACACCTTTCCAACACCATATACCACTTTTCTATTTTCAGCCATCATTAAATCCGAAAATACAAAAATACTTTTCATCTTGCATACATCATTCAAAAATCCAAAAATATCATTTACCATTGCATCCACCATCATTGCATATTTATTTCTTGTTTGCATTGCATAACTATCCTGATATCATTCTTACACCTTGTGCTTGACAACCACAGGTGAGGTTGAGGACCAAAACATCTAACCTTGTTTTGTAGGTAACCAAAAGAAGGATAAGAAGATAAATCTACCACTTCAGATTCCCCGAGAGTTCGATATTAAACCCTCGAGTCACCCCTCGTGGGGAAAACTGTCTTCCACTTACTATACACTCTGCACTTGGAGTCTCAACCTAACCCATTACTTTTCATGCAGGTAACCACGTGAAGGGCCATCAAGACTGTTTTCTGGCACCGTTGCCGGGGAATCATTGCTGAAGTTTATCCAAGGATATCACCAAGTCAATTTCATCAACTTGTGCTAACACCTAAGCTTGGGTAGGTTGCACCTACGTGAGCATCATCTTATCCATCTTTACTTCAAAGCAATTTCTTGTTTTGTTTGTCTTGCATTGTTCATTTCATATTTATTTCAGTTTTGCATAAAAAATTAAAAAAAAAACAAAAAACTTGCATCATGGTTCTGGGAAACAAACAAGGATGAGTCCTCCATTGAATTCGTTTCTAATTTTAAACAATATCACGGAGAAACATTAAAAGATGCTTGGGTAAGAATTAATAGGATGCACTATGAAGATCCTACACCTTGTGAAGATGAAAAGCTAAACCTTTATTTCTATTATGGAATAGATCCTTGGTACCAAAATGCTTTAGATGGGGCTACAGGGGAAGTTTTGTGTTGTCAACACCGCCTTGTGCAGCCATGACACTTAGAAGAATCTTTGGTAGCTTTGTGGGTAGCAAGAAAAAGTTGGAGGACACCACGGTAGCACTTGCATATCCAAAGATAAATTTGAAACTAAGTTAGAGAAGCTACCAAGTAAAGAGGATTTTGAACAACTAGTATCTTATTCTGAAAACATTATTCCAAGATAAACAATGAATTGGTTAATGTCATGCATAAACTAAGATTATGTGAGAAGAATTTCTTGAAAAAGATGTTTACCTCAATAATTGAGGAAAAGCTGGTTGTGTTAGTGATTCAATAAGAAAGACTCATCTAAACATGTGAAAGAAGTTCCTGTTAAGCAACAAGTTTGGGTTAAAAAGGAAAAGAAAGTTGAGAAGTTAAAATGCTTAATGAAGTCAAGGATCTTTGCTTGACTTAGAGAATTGTAGCTTGCATGAATTAATATCTATCTTACAAAAATTTGCAAGTGATCCTTCCATCAAACTAACCAAGCAGGTTTTGGTTCTTATATTGCTAATCATGTCTTGAAAGAAAAGATTGCTAGGTACAACCAAGAGGCTATGATACCACCTAAGCTTGGGGATATGTGGATACCTAAGGTACTAGTAACTATTGGAAAAGAGACACACCATGCCATACTTGATCTAGGATCTAGTGTCTCTGTTTATCTAAAGAACTATATGAAGTGCTTGAATTGAAAAATCTTGAAAAATGCTCTATTGAACTAGCACTTGCTGATGACTCTATTAAACATGCTTTGGGAAAAGTAAGTGATGTTATGGTAGAGTTACATATGACTTTTGTGCCTGTGGATTTTCTAATCATGGACATGGGGAGTAAAACCTCTAGTCCTATTATTCTTGGAAGACCTTTTCTTCGTACCACAGGTGCTATCATTGATTCAAAGGAAGGGAATGTAAAGTTTCAGTTTCCACACAAGAAGTGCATGGAACACTTTCCAAGGAAGAGGGAACCACCAAAGTTCAAGCTCCCTCATGAGCTTCGTCCACAATAAAACAACAAGTAAGAAGCCTAGCTATATGGCTATAAAGAAAGCGCTTTGCGGGAGGCAACCCGGTTATTTTTATGTGTGATTTTCTTTGTGTCCTCTTGCTGTAACAAGAGACTTTGTTATAGTTTAGGTTCTGGAGTTTTCAATAAAGTGCCAAGTTTTACCCTTTTTGGTTTGAAAAAGTTGCTTATAGCGTTCGGAGATTTTATTCCTGCACAAGTCAGTGCACGGTATGATTTTTAATTCTTATTCTGTAACTCCGAATGAGCTCATATTTGAACTGTAGTTGCAACTTTTCATCCTCTGTATGCATGAATTTTTTGGAATTTTTCGAGAAAGTTTGGTAGGGTAGAAAAATACGTTTTGCTGCTGCTGTTTTTCTGGACAGATTCTGTCCCATTTTGTTTGATGCATGCTTTGAGCTTTTAAGTTGAATCTTTTTTATCCAATTGAGTTTATGAGTAGGCATACAACATTATATACTTTCTGGACATTCATATGAATTTTTGTTCAAGGATTATATGCAGCAAAACCTATTTGTTTATCACTATTAATGCACCCCACAGAAAAGAGATGGGAGAAACGGTGTTTTGAAGTTTTTTCACAGGGATTGGAGGAGATGCACCAAGAGCTATCCAAGGATGGTGAAGACCATAAGCTTGGGGATGTGAAGACAACCCCGCTGGACCTACACACTCTCGGTTTGCACACGTCCAACTTCTGTTTTTCGATCGAAACACTTTATCGCATAAACTTGGAGCGTCGTTTTTTGTTTTTGTTTGAGTCTTGAGAGACCACCACACTATCATTATATATGAGAGAGCTACTGGAAATATGGGTTGAAATATGTTGGATGCTTTTATAAGATTGGGAAAAGGGATGTTTGACTTGATTTTTAATGATACATATAGTTGCATGATTCATGAGCTTGTTTATGAGTAATAGTTTGCAAATTCTTTTTGTAGAGCTATCACTTATTCATGTTTTGGTGCTGATTGTTATTTACTTGGTTTAACATGGATTAGTTAGTTCTATGGACACTCATGCATGCATCTAGATGGTCAACTTTCTCCCTTTTGCTAGCCCAAAAACTCCAACAAGCAAAAACTTGTTTCCAACACCTTCAACCAAAGTTATTCCAGAGTCCACCATATCTACCTATTGGCTTTATGCTATTCCGAGTATGTTTAACATGTTGTTTGTGTTATCTTACCTCTGAATGAAAATGTTTATGTTATTGATTGCAATGGAAAAATTGGTTATATAGCTCTCACGAACTTGATGCACAATGTTCTTTTATTTGCATAATAAAACTTGACCCATTGTGATTAAGATTATGATGTTTGTGCTTGATGAATGTTTTGGGTTGGAAGTTAGCCCATATGTGCTGTCACATGGCAAGCTTTCAACACGCTCTTCATCTCATTTAGTTGATATCATGTGCTTTTGTCTATGGATGCTTATCATGTTGAAATAAATGTGGAAATAGAGTGAGTTTAAATGAGTTTGTGTAAATGGTTAGAGAGACGCCTGGGCCGCTAATCTAAGCCATGCATCATTCATGGTGGAAATTTACTTACATACTATGGTGAACCTTCTGTGATACACCTTGCAATAAAAAACTATTCCAAATGGTAAATAAAAAGGGTGTTGAGATTGTTCATTTTGTTTGTTTGTCTTGTCATTTTGATATGGGCTTGTTCCATATCTTGGGACAAGAGGTACCCCAGTTGACGCTCTTGATGATACTATTATGCTTACAATGATATTTAATTGAACTTGCTTTGTTTCCCAAGTTGAGTAACACATGGTGTAAGTACTTGTATTCAAGGGGCATGAGACATTCAACCCATTCTTTATCAAGCACACTACTCATATTTGCTTTCACTTTAACCTTAATCATTCAAGATGCTATGATAGGGGCAATGAGAGCTTGACACCAATGAATTGCAATCATTAACTTAAGTAGAAGAGTTTGGAAGTTGGATGAAACTTATGCATGCTTTACCTCTACTCACATATACATCTTTCCAAAGTGTACACCTATCATATTCAGATTTTCATCTACACTCTATGACCATTGTAGGATGTTCTACTTATCATTATGCATACATGTGTTCCATATTACTTGCTACCATGTTACACTTTGTGAACTATCAATGAACATCCTTGTCTTGAATACTTGATATCACTTCATAAACTATTTGCATATTGCTACTCCTTTGAAGAATGAATCATTTGACTATATGTAGCAATAGTAATCATCTTTGATATTCATTGTTAAGTATTAAAAAGTTAGTTTTATCATCTTCATACTCGAGGACGAGCATGGATTAAGCTTGGGGATGTTGATGCATGTAAAATGCATACATGAACTTTGCACTTTAATTGCTTATATTCCAATCATATTTGCATCATATAAGGGTTATATCAATGTTTTATAATGATTTTGGGAATATTCATTTATTTCCTATTTTTATGGAATTAACCCTGCACAGGCAGAAAACCCCGTTTTCTTATTTTAATGTTTCAGGGACCCAAACGTCAACGAAATCACCTGGAAATTTACGGGCGTCAATATTTGGAAGGAAGAAGACTGTGGGCGAAGGAAGCGAGCAAACGAGGCTCGAGGGCCAAACGAGGGGGGCCCACGGCCTGGTACTGTAGCCGCGTGGGACCCACCCATTTGGCCTCGTGGCTCCGTTGCCTTCGATCTTTCTCCACCGACATCGTCTTGACCTAAAAACGCCTATAAAAAAGGTCCCCCGACGTTCTCTGGAAGGAGCGCCGCACAAACACAGAAACACCGAAACGGAGATCAGGAGCTGCAGATTGGAGGGGGAAAACTCCGGCGGGGCGCTGCCGGCGTGGTCTCCATCTTCTCCATCGACTTCTCCACCGTCTCCATGATGAAGAGGGAGTAGTCCACCTCTGGACTATGGGTTTGTGGAAGTAACTTATGTATCTCTCTCTCTTGAGCTTCACTAATTAGCACCGTATGAGCTGCTGAACATGATTACGGTCACCGTTGTAATACCTTTGTGGTGGATCTTTATGAGTTAATATATGTTTGAGATTGCAATGTTTGTTTCAGTTATGAGTAGATGCATATTATGTACCCCGTTCTTGTTACTTGTTTTGATCAAGCATGTTTATGAGAGCGTGTGTGGGGGAACGTGTGCATTAGTTGGAGTAACGGGGGGTGGCTAGTGCAGTGAACGTGAGAGAAAGTTCTGCGATCCACTTTGGTATCTTTACCTTACTTTGTTGCCTCACTAGGGATAAAAAAAATACCATGCTACCGGGGATGTGGGCGTGACCATTGCCACTACTCCATGACTAGATCTAGCATGTTCTTATTTTCACTTCATGTCATGATACTTAATGCTATACTCTGAGTTATCTTAATTACTGAGGTGTTATGATTTAGTTCGCATCTTGGTGGAGTATAAGAGAGGTTAATAACCAAAAGATCTCTATGTTAGGACGTGATGCCCATATATCTAAGTAACTTGTTATCAAACCCTGTGTTGCAATCTCATATGTTAACTGTGTGTGTTCCATTGTCTACCACTTTATAAAGAGAGAGTGCATTTGTGAAACCATGAACCCCAGTCCATTTTTAATCATAAGAAACACCTTTCCAACACCATATACCACTTTTCTATTTTCAGCCATCATTAAATCCGAAAATACAAAAATACTTTTCATCTTGCATACATCATTCAAAAACCCAAAAATATCATTTACATTGCATCCACCATCATTGCATATTTATTTCTTGTTTGCATTGCATAACTATCCTGATATCATTCTTACACCTTGTGCTTGACAACCACAGGTGAGGTTGAGGACCAAAACATCTAACCTTGTTTTGTAGGTAACCAAAAGAAGGATAAGAAGATAAATCTACCACTTCAGATTCCCCGAGAGTTCGATATTAAACCCTCGAGTCACCCCTCGTGGGGAAAACTGTCTTCCACTTACTATGGACTCTGCACTTGGAGTCTCAACCTAATCCCGTTTACTTTTGCAGGTATCAAGGCCTTGCTCTTCGGGACCATCAGCTGCTCACGGCCGATGCGACCAACGACCGGAGACTGCACAGCGAGTTGGAGGTGCCGCTCCCCCAATTTCGTGACGCCTGCTAAATTTCTGCAACCTTTCCCTCTGCGCACGCACAACAGTAGGTTAATTCGGTGAAGACCGAGGACCGAACCGAAGTTTGGGGGCACCGAATCCTCGGTTAGCAATTCCTCACATAACGATCGGTCATTGTTTCCACAAAACGAATATTTTAGAAAACCGAGAAACCGAACCGATCGGCTCGGTTTACCCGAATGCCCAGGCCTAGCTGCTACACTGCTTCATACCTTCCTCTTGGGGTCTCCCAACGAACGTGCGCTCCACGTCATCACTTTTTCTGGCTCCGTTGCCGGGGAGTGGAAGTACTTCGGTTCAGAAATCTCCTTACTTTCTCTTCCACACGCCAGAACTTTTTCTGGCGCCGTTGCCGGGGAGTGGAAGCACTTCGGTTCAGAAATCTCCTTACTTCCCCTTCCACACGCCAAAACTTTTTCTGGCGCCGTTGCCGGGGAGCAAGAGGATTTCTGCAAGGGGAGTTTCACGCTTCCAATCTCTTTACTTTGTTATTGTCTTGCTTAGTTTATTTTTATCTAGTCTTGTTTGCTTTATTTATCAAAAACACAAAAAAATTAGTTACTTGCATTTACCTTATTTCGGTTTACTTTCTTTTTATTTCATCATGCTTCTCCCTAAGTTTAATTTAAAATATATACCGGTGGGAAGTGGGTCTATCATTGGAAGAGATAACATTGAAGAATTCTTTAGTCGTGTTAGTAGACTTAAAGATTTTGAAGACAGATCCTTGGTAGAACTTGCCCCTAATTATGAAATTGCTGCTGCCTCTTTGGTTCACATGTTGGAAGCTAGGTTTGTTAATCTTAATCCTATAATGCAGCAAATGTTTCTTAAACTTCATGATATGAAAGAGGGTGAAAAGAAAGATTTTGTTTTAGAAACTCTTCTTAAAGAATTTGGTGATGTTGCTGGGGAGGCTAGAAAAGTTTTCATTCGTTATAAGATGCTTGACTATTTTATTGATGTTGCTAATACACTTGAGAAGCTTTAAAAAGATAGGCTTAAGTACACTAATGAACCCAATTATGAGGGAGAAGTCAAAATACCAATACCTTTTAAGCTTTAGGAATGCATGAGGCACTAGAAAAGAATTTTGATTGGATTGTTCCTGAAAATTTATTTGATGAGGATAGTGTGCCTAAAAGTAATGAAAGAGGAGTTTCTGAAACTTATATAGATAAGATACAATGCATTGTTGAGAAAACTTCCAACCTTTCTATTGATGCTTCATCACTTGGAAACACTTGATTCTTACTTTCTGCACCTAGCTGAAAGGCGTTAAAGATAATCGCTTATGGGAGACAACCCATTGTTTTATTTCTGAAAATTTTCTTTTCTTTTTGAGTCAAGGAGTTGTTTACTTCTGTAACAATTCCTTTGTATCTTTATTTGATTGCATTGTTGTGCCAAGTATTGCCTCTAATAGGAAGATGATGCTAGATTTGGATTTCTGCGCAGGAACAGATTTCTTCTGTTCACCGTTTTACTTCTGTAAAATCACAGAAAAATATTTAAATCTGCAAATTTTTATGCGTGATCCTCAGATATGTACGCATCTTTAGTTCATTTAAAGTTTTTTATCTGAGCAACGTAAGTGCATCGAAAAAATTCGTCTTTACAGACTGTTCTGTTTAGAGAGATTCTGTCTTTTATTTTTCGCATTCTCTCTTTTACTAGTGTTGAGTGGAATTCTTTTTTAGGGTGAAGATCTTCACATAACATCAGTGGCAGTAGTTAATGTTAAAAGTAACGGTCATGTTTGTGTTCTTATAGAACATGTGAGTTTTGATTGTGCACTAACCCTCTAATGAGAATTACTCTGAGTTTGGTGTGGCGGAAGTTTTCAAGGGTCAAGAGAGAAGGATGATATAATGTGATCAAGAAGAGTGAAGAGTTTAAGCTTGGGATGCTCCCATGGATCACCCCAGCATATTTCAAGAAGACTCAAGCGTCTAAGCTTGGGGATGCCAAGGCATCCCCTTCTTCATCAGCAACTTATCAGGTTATCTCTAGTGAAACTATATTTTAATTCTTTCACATCATATGTGCTTTACTTTGAGCGTCTGTGTGCTTTTATTTTCAGTATTTTATTTTTCTTATGGTCAACTTGATTGGACCCTAGCATTCTTGATTGGGAGAGAGACACGCTCCGCTTTTTCATATGAATACTCCTATTCTTCACTTATACTTGTTGAGTATTCTTATCTAGCTATTGCTATGCTTTTAGCTCCTGTTTTGCATGCATCTCTTATTCAGAGCTGTTAGTTCTTTTAAAGAAAGTACTCTCTTGCTTCACTTATAATTGTTTGGAGAGTTTGTGTTGAAATAAATTGATTGGTGTTTGGTTGGAATAGAAAATGTTGCATGTGGTAGATGGTATAATGGAAAAAGCTTACATATTCTTGTAGATCACTGTATTGGATAATTTGATACTTGTCAATTGTTTTGAGTTATCAAGTAGTTCATGTTTAAGCTTTTGTATCATGTAGTTAAAACCTATTAATGAAGAACTACCGTAAAGCTCGTTGAAATTTGGTTTGCATGATTGGTATCTCTAAGGTCTAGATATTTTCTAGTAAAAGGGTTTGGTTAACAAGGAAGACAGTGTAGAGTCTTATAATGCTTGCAATATGTTTTCATATAAGTCTTGCTATGTCGGTTGATATCCTGTGTTTGCTTCAAATAACCTTGCTAGCATAAACTCTGTACTGAGAGGGAATGCTTCTCGTGCATCCAAAACCTTGAGCCAAAATCCATGCCATCTGTGTCCACCATAACTATCTATATGGTATTTTCTTGCCATTCCAAGTAAATTTTTCATGCGCTACCTTTAAACTATTCAAAACTTTATTACTCCTATTTTGTGTCAATGTTTACCAAGCTCATGAGGACGGGTGGATGTCTTTATGTCAACTGTCAAACAGACTTTACCACCGGACTAGCGGCATATACATCCACTTATCCATTAATTTTGCAAAAAGAGCTGGCAAATGGGGTGCCCAGTCCCAATTAATTACAACTTTAACCGCTTAATTCTCTTCACATTTTTGCCCTGATTTATCAGTCAAGCAATGAAAAACAGTGAAATATCTGCATGTGTAAACAAAAGAGAAAGAGGGATGATCTGCCTTGCTGGTAGAAATAACGTCCTTCATGGGATCCGCTCTTAAAAGTCTGGTTGGCAGGGGTCATATTGTACTTTCCATTTTCTGATTCGTTGACAATTAACAAACACCTCTCAAACTTATTTTTACTCTCTTTATGATTTCAAAAACTTAAAAAGCTCTAGCACATGATTTAATCCCTGCTTCCCTCTGCGAAGGGCCTTTTTTTACTTTTATGTTGAGTCAGTTTTCCTACTTCTTTCTATCTTAGAAGCAAACACTAGTGTCAACTTTGGTGCAACAATTTTTATATGCTTGTATATTGCACTTATTATATGCTTTGTGTTGACAAATATCCATGAGATATATATGTTGAAAGTTGAAAGCAATTGCTGAAGCTTAAATCTTCCTTTGTGTTGGTTAAATACCTTTTACTTAGAATCTATTGCTTTATGAGTTAACTCTTATGCAAAACTCTTGATGCTTGTCTCGAAAGTACTATTCATGAAAAGTTTTTGCTTATATGATTCAGTTGTTTGCTCATTATCTACTTGCTAGCAAACTATAGACCATTGACCTGGATCACTTCATTCATAACATGTGCTTTACAATATTATTTGATCAAGATTATGATTGTAGCATGTCACCTCAGAAATTATTTTGTTTTTATCGTTTTACCTACTCGAGGGCGAGTAGAACTAAGCTTGGGGATGCTTGATACGTCTCAAACGTATCTATAATTTCTGATGTTCCATGTTTATTATACCAATTGTTACATGTTTTATATACACTTCATAGCATTTTTATGCATTTTCTGGGACTAACCTATTAACAAGATGCCACAGTGTCAGTTCCTGTTTTCGGCTGTTTTTGTATTCCAGAAAAGCTAGTCTGGAAATATTCTCGGAATTGGACGAAACTTGGACAAAATTTCCTATTTTTCCAACGTACACGGAGTCCAAAGGAGAGACGGAGGGGAGCCACGAGGCAGCCACACCATGGGGCACGCGGGCCCCCCTGCCGCGCCGTGGGGTGGTGTGGGCCCCTCGGGCGTCTCCAGCCGCCGCCCTTTCGCCTATATATCTTCCCGTCGCGAAAAACTTAAATACCCGAGCCATTATCCACGAAAAGTTCCAGAGACGCCGCCGCCGTCAACCCTAGCTCGGGAGGGTTCAGAAGCTCTTCCCGGCACCCTGCCGGAGAGGGGAATCATCACCGGAGGGCTCTACATCACCATGCCTGCCTCCGAGTGATGCGTGAGTAGTTCATCATTGGACTACGGGTCCATAGCAGTAGCTAGATGGTTGTCTCTCCACTTTATGCTATCATGTTTAGATCTTGTGAGCTGCCTATCATGATCAAGATCATCTTATTGTAATGCTACATGTTGTATTTGCTAGGATCCGATGAATATTGAATACTATGTCAAGTTGATTATCAATCATCTTATATGTTATTTATGATCTTGCATGCTTTCTGTTACTAGTAGATGCTTTGGCCAAGTAGATGCTTGTAACTCCAAGAGTGAGTATTTATGCTAGATAGTGGGTTCATGCCTCCGGTAATCTGGGAGAGTGACAATAACTTCTAAGATTGTAGATGTGTTGTTGCCACTAGGGATAAAATAACCGATGATTAGCTTTAGGGTGCGCCGTTAGGTCTAATGCATTTGTTTACATTACGCACATTACTTAATGCGATTATCCATTGCTTGCAACTTAATACCAACGGGGAACTCGGATGACAACCTGGAGGTGGATTATTAGTCATAGACGCTGTTGGATAACGGTCTATGTATTTTGTCATGCATAATGCCCATATGAATATCATAGTAATCATCATGTTATATATGCATTGTCATGCGCTCAATATTTTGTCAATTGCCCAGCTGTAATTTGTTCACCCAGCATGTTAGTTATCTTTTATGGAGAGACACACTAGTAAACTGTGGACCCAATTTACTACTGTTTTCCACACCATACGTTTAATCCTTTGTTTTCAGCAAGCGGTGAGATGACAACCTCACTGTTTCGTTGGGGCAAAGTAGTTTGATTGTGTTGTGTGCAGATTCCACGTTGGTGATCGAGTAAATGGCGCCACCAACAACCTTCAGAAGTGATTTCTTGCTCATACTGGTTCGATTAGACTTTGGTTTCATACGAGGGAAACTGCTGCTACACTGCTTCATACCTTCCTCTTGGGGTCTCCCAACGAACGTGCGATCCACGTCATCAGCCGGCCAGACAGGATAACCAAATGGGCATATTTTTAGCTAACTTTTTTCTCCTTTTTGGTGTGAAGCATATTTAAATGAATACATTTCAAACCTGCAACACTTAGCAACATATTAAAAATATCACCAGTGTTGTTATCTAACACACAAAACACAGAGGGGTAAATAAGTGTTCTTTCACTGACCATGTGATCAAAACTTTCTTTGCCTCAATAGTCAGGTTGTGACTTGCAGATTTTCCACTTCCTCAAGTTGCCAACCAATGCTGACATCAAAACATTCTTCATGCAGTTGCCACGCAATTTCCCATTGTAATAATGCCAAACCATAGCGGTCTTCACTAGTCAAGCAAGGAAGAGGAAACCGAACCAAGTGCTGTGCCATAGTCTGAAAACAATTGCACCTCTGCTAATCAGACGACTCACTGTTAAGTTCATGGTTTCTTCAGAAAATTTTCTGAATTATTCAGGCTCATACCAAAAGAAGTGAATTGATCCTCTCGGTCAACAGTTTGCCGCACACTGGTGAACTTCTCTTCTTGGTCAAGCTCACGCAGTGTTCTGATCCAGGGTAGACTGCCAGGGAAGTGGTACATCACATCAACAACAACTGAAATTCGCCATAAATACCTTGAAGTGCTGAGCTTGGTTCCGTGAGGTGCACACCATCAGGCAGGTCACCGAACGACGGCCAGGGTGTTGGTCGGGGCTTGCTGCTATAACACCAGCTCAAGTGTTGGTAAGGAGGCGGCCAAGGTGTCAGAGAAGTAGGAGTCCAGGACAAAGACGGTGGTACATAAGGGTGGGCATTCGGTCTTTCCGGTTAGTTCGGTCCGGTCTTTCCGATCTTTAATAATTTCGGTCATCCAAAAATGATACCTGTAATAAATTCGGTCTTTCCGGTTATCTGTTCTTCGGTCTTCGGTCTGTTCGGTCTAGTCTTCGGTCATGACCAAATAGACCAAAATCTAGGCCGCAAGAAAGGGAATCGGCACCAGGACTGGGAAAGTGGGAAGCGATCGACTGGTATCTTGTGCACAGGAGAATCTACAGTAAGCTGGCTTGGGATACTCAGTTGTTGGGCCTAGAGACTAGATGGTACGCTTGGTTCAGTAGTTGGGCCTATAGACTGGACATACATAAACTGGGCTGTCACACAAATTCGGCTGCTTCCGTATGTAATTTACTCAAAATAAAATAAAATCGGTTATTCGGTCTATTCGGGTTATGTATAAGTGATACCCGAATTTCTGATCTAATTTTGGTCTTTTCTAATTTGCTACCCAAATTTCTAACGGTCTTTTCGGTCTCGGTCATTTCGGTTTCGGTCTGGGTCTCTTCGGTTTCGATTTTCGGTCTTCGGTTTTTATGCCCACCCCTAGTGGTACAGAAGGAATGAACACAAACACCGCCGCATAAACTGTGTGTGCTTCCTGGCGACAAGGTGGTGACCATGGACGCTGCACCCTTGATGGCCTCGTTGTCGAAGGGTTCGTCACTTGCTGTTGCGACAGTGAGCACAGGGATGACGTCGACGGTGGCCGTGGAGGACATTGGCGCTGTTGATGGGGTGGAAGCAGGCTTCAACTCATTGGCATCGTTGCTCGGACATTCTGTCGAACAGGTCACGGGAGCCACCTCGACAGTGGAGATCGTAACAGCGGCTGCGACCGCTAGTGGCTCCCCGATGGTAGGGACCGGAGCTGGGCGTGTGGCCGCCCTTGCCGGCCCAGTAACAAGCTCGGTCTCGCCGGAGGTCGCCGTCACGGGCGCAGTGACGCCGCCGGTGGTGTTGATGTAGTGGTCGAAGGAGATGGAGGGCATCGAGGCAGCATGGTCGTCGCCGCCCTCGTGCAACACCGCATCTGTCGTGGGAGTGGCTGCGGAATGGCCGCTAGAGGGCAGCACCGCATGATGGGCGTCCACGGGAATAACCATGAAAGTCGTCGCTGCTGGCGAGCTTGCGGCGAGGGTGGTGACGGACTTGACGATGAACCCATCCAACTTGCCGATGTGGTGGCGGAGGCGACCTCCATCTTCGCCGTCTGCGCTCGGATCTCCTTCACAAAAGCAGCTAGCTGATCCTTGATGTCGATTTCGTCCATGATTTCTGGTGCTTGCGGTTGAGTGGTACCAAAAAATTGGGGGATTTTTTTTGGGGAAAGTGTGGTGAGATGGATCTGATACCAGAATGTCACACCTCAACCTATGATTCGATTAACACACACATACACAATATCTGGTTCGGATACAGGATTCAACAAGCAGGAGGGAGGATTACAGAGCCGGGAGGAAGATAGAGTTCAGAAGTAGGGTTCAGGGAGAGAGCCGGGTTCAGGTAGGAGTTCTTCGATGTCGATGACGTGCCTTGTCTGCCTTCTTATGTAGCCTAGCGAGTACAAGGGATCAAGGAGTAGCACTGGCCCGTCTTGGTGTGCGTTGAAACCACTGGCCCGGTCCATCTCTCGGCCCATGTGACAGGGGGCACATGACATCTAGATATACTACTTGGAGAGTCATCGAACTACGGAGGGACTTTCTTTTCTTCCACCTCCGCTCGAGCTCCCGAACAGTAACTTGAGAGTCGTCTCTTTCTTTTCTTCCACCTCGCCGGCGCGCTCCTCGCTCCTCTCCGGTGGCGTTGCCGCTCGGTGTGGACGTGGATGCGTTGCTTGGCATGTATATACTAGCTGTAGTTTTGCTTTTGCTCTAGTAGCAGGTGTTGCCGTCATGGCGTTTGAGGGTAGGACGGTGGAGCTCGGCGACCAGATCCACTGCGCCGAGGGTCCGTTCTTCTTCGTGCACTCCGCTCGTGGCAGGCGACGACGCAGGGAGGCTGATGGACTCTCGCATCCCTCAGAATAAGGTTCGCAACCGAAGCTTTGAGCTGTGCTTTTCGGGTCAAGCCCAGCTCTGTTCTGTGGTTCCTCTTCTTCATGTGGTGCTCCCATGGTGGAAGCCAAAGGCAGTGAAGGTGTGCGCCTTGGACGGCTACGTGAATAAGGCCCAATCCCTGGTTCTCGTTGGTTACAATCTACTACTTCTGCCTCCTCCGGCGTGTGGCAGCTGCATGGAGTTCGATGGTGGATCTGCGGATATTGCTTGGTGCCAGGAGGCCAGGTATGCTGGAGCTTCTCGATCTGCTGTTTTTGTTCTTCTGCGTCGCAAAGGTAGCGGGAAGGAGGACAGACAGATTGGTTCGGCTGCTCCTTGGGAAGAATTTCTGCCTGCATCTTGCGGAGTTCATCAACGGCTGCGAATTTGCGCCGCTGTTACTCTTGGCCGGAGTGGCCACTCCGTGCCGTGGTGCTCTTTGCACCATAGCGTCATCAACCTCCAGGCCGGCGTGCCAGTGCGGAGGCTCTTCATCAGTTCCGCGGCGGCGCCCAACGTCGCACCATCTCCAAGTGGTATCGTCCCCAGCGATGGCGCCGATGGCCGTTGCGTCGAGCTGTGCTTCTTCCTCGGTGGAGAAGGACCAAATTGCGTTCCCAAATGTTTTACTGAGGTCCTTTTTGTAAAGTCCAAGGACTTGGTTGTAATTTCTTTTTACTTTGAGGTCCTTGATGTAACTTGTAATCCCACCGAATAATTGCAGTCTGGACCCTTCGGGGTCCTTCCCCTTGTTCAAAAAAAAGAAAAAAAAAGAGTCATCGAACTCACACAGATCCCAGAATAAAAATCACAGCACCCAATACATGATTTCACTGGGAAGCAGGTACACCTCAGACTTGTGCATCACCATGCGGAGCCCTCCCACATCATCACTGTCGCCGCCGTACCTCTCCACCTCCACGCCGGCAAACAATGCGTACCGGTGGGTGGACGCCTGGCCGCCAATGAAGAACCTCGCCACGCAGAACCTGGCGTCTCCCAGGTGCACGAGGCGCGACGTCTCCGGCATCCACCCCCACTCCATGGGCGGAACGACGACGTGCCCCGAGTGTTAAATATTAAACATAACCATGGGACATTAACTTAAGCTGATCATGCATTAGAGCACCTAATGAACACTTAAGAGAGAGAGGATTAGGGAATGCACTTACGGGTAATAGAGGTGTGACATGATTGCCTGCTTAGAGCGGGCGACTTGGCGTTGAAGAAGTTGTCGAGGTAGATGATGCAGGTCCGTCGTTGGTGAGGGAGAGGCCATGGACGCCGGCAGAACTCCTCTCCTGGTGGCCGCGGTGGAGACGGTCTTCCAGCCCCTTAGCACAACTTTCGGATCGGGTAGTTGGGTGGATAGGCACACTTCTGTTAGTCTCTAACGTGCCATCCTACTCTTTATATATCAAGTGCTGGGGCTGGGGACCGGGTCCAAAACTGTTGGTTTGGAGGCCTCCGATCAAGGCTTCCACGTGAAAGGGTGTGGGGTCAAACCCCCTGGTTTCTCTCGGGTTGTTACCTGAGATCATATGCCAACATTCTCCCCTTGATCGTAAGGTTAACAAACATCATAAGCCCACTCGTAATAGGTAAAAACATACCAAAGTAAGGTGTCACATTGACGTATCAAATGACACCGGACCTCAATACTTATAGTATATCATTCTATCTTGAAATGGACTACTTAACACTTTCTGGGAGTTGGATTATTCAACGGTCCTTATTCCAGAATCAAAAGGCTTCCCAGCAACCCATGCCGGCAACATATAGAATCTTAAAACTGGGTGGTAAGTCTTTAATAACGGATCCGTAAAACACATAAAACTTATTTATATGCTTAATCATAAGTTTGATTCTGGATTCTATCTTTCACAACACTGAACATAATGTATATGGTTTTGGCAACACCATTTGACTTGTTGTTACTCGCATAGAAAACTGCGTGTTCATATTGCAGTAGGTGGTTTAAAATGCTGTCTACCACCATACTTTCGGGATTAAAACTTCTTGACATACAACCTGCCCTTTAGCCTCTTAACATGCCACATGATAAATTGCATCATTAGTGATGCCATTAAAAAATCATTCTGGAACTTTTCCACGATGTAGTTCCATATGCGAGGGTGTGGATGTAACTTAACGTGGAAACTTTAATATCCACACATCTCGCAAAAACCATGTCTCAATAACACACGATATCGAGGTTATTAGACTTCTTGTTAATGAGCATGTAAACTTTATTGCCTTGCATATCTGCAAGACTTTTGGCTTTTCTAGTTGTCCACTTATGGACTTTCTTGTGTATTTGCCAATTATCCCGGTAAAAAATAGGGCACGTTCAAACTTGAATACTTATATTGCTTCTGACAGCCGAAGCATGAGGAACCGACATTATCTGATCAACTCATAATGGTTCCTTGGACACTAAAATGTCCACCTTTATTGCCCTCAACTTTATTAGCAGGTGCGACAGAGTACTAGTGCATAATATTTTCTTTCGTATGCACTCTATCGACGTATGTCGTCATAATACGACTTATACTCCTTTTGGACCTATATCTTGGCGAAACTCAGTACAAAGTATGAGGCATCTCGCCAAGATCCTTTATGTCTTGAATAGAAAATAGAAAATTCTTGGCTAACCAAAATATTCCATCTTCATAAGGTAGTAAACTTACTCCCCCGTCTTATGGTATGAATGTCATAATGCTTGTCTTATTTCATAATTGAAATTCTTTAGGCAACATACCTTATGTTAACTTCAACTATATGACAAACCTTTACGGTCGAGTCATACATACATTCTTAACTTAGTCAACACAACAACATGTTATAATAATAATACAAGCATCATAACAACTCACTGAGGAAACTCTATTGAGTCCTATACATCATTAGAGCTAGAAGCCTCTAAGATGACCATGAATACACACATTATTAATCACAAG
Source organism: Poa pratensis (assembly GCA_947311845.1). Lineage (NCBI taxonomy): Eukaryota > Viridiplantae > Streptophyta > Magnoliopsida > Poales > Poaceae > Poa > Poa pratensis. The sequence goes on from CAMZMU010000095.1 coordinate 27,785,487, forward strand.
GAAATTGTTGATCATCAACACCAAGTGTTACATTAGGTATTTCTTCTCAACTTACCTGATGCCTATGAACAAAAATCTAATGGAGCTATCCTTAAGATTCATGTTCATACGCTTCAGGTTCCCTGATGATCACTTTATTTAGAAGATGGAAAACACATCCAAAATCTTGATAACAATCACTTTAGTTCAAAACCACAACACCGTTGGGTAGAAGATGGAAAAGAACTACATGAGCTGTGACACATGATCATAAAACGACGTTGGTCAGGAATATAACCATGAGCCACATGATACTGACAAATTTGCCACTTGACTGAAGTGTGTGACAAATGATTATAAACGACGTTGGTCAGAAATATAATCATGAGCCACATATACATTAGATTAGCAAGCTTGTCACTTTAACATTCATGTGTGCTTCATAATACTCATGAGGGAATAAATCCACATTAACTCGATAAACAAGTCAAAACATTCTTCACTATAAACATTCATTCTCCAAAATAAGACTTCTCGTTGGTTCCATCCTACTTGGAGAATTATTACATTCAACTTTTCCCATATTTAATGAGACAATTCCATTCTCCCCCTCGAAATGTGGTAAATATGACCACAAATTAGATGAGGTCTCATTATTCACTTCATCTTAAGAGTTCCATGGCACATATCAATACTCAATTCATTTATCGAGGACATAAATATTCTCAACACATGGTAAGACAACATCAAATGATTTCATTGCAAAGATCAAAAGATTTATATAAATAAACAAAATGTCTTCTAATGCTTTATTCTTTATTGTCCTCCTAGCAAAACCCCTTAAACCCCATTTTAAACGGGTAATGCATCCTTAAAATATTCCTCAATAGAGGCCAAATATCTTTGGCATATACTGAGTCGGGAATTGCATTCTTTATCTCAGAGGAGATGGTATGCTTCATCATAAGGAGTGAAACATCGTTCGACTTATTCCACTCAACTACCTTTTGGTCATACTTTTCCTTCTCCTCAGCAGAATTCACAATCAGAACTCTGGGAGCCTCTTCATATAGTGCAATGTGAAGGTCAAAAATATATATCAGGAAGAGTGTCGTTTCCTTCCATTTTGAAGACCAGCCCCAGTGTTCAAATGAATGAACCCTGTTTTGTGGTCCATTGCTATAACAAGGACAACATCTTTATGAGCATCAATAATAAACATCAAACTTGAATTGTTCTAAAACAAAACAAGCTAATCTTTGTCTAATCCGTATCACGTTGGGCTGAAAACGGAGAAGAGCACTATTCATTCAAAAATGGGACATGACAATAATCAACGTTGGTCATAATACTGTCATATACCATACAACTTATGCTCATAAATGAAAACTCAAATCAAAACTTCTCATTTTGACTATAGAAACTTAAACCACATGATGATGAGCAAACTCATTTGCTAAATTAATAGCCAACACTAAAAACACCAATACATGATGCATTCCAAATGTGTTATGACACATGGATTCATATTTTATCACTGATCATCTTGCATCAAACTTTGACATCATAATTTCAATAACATCATTAAAAAAATTATCATTAAAACTTTCACTGACATGATAACAAAAGTATCATTCATTTGAAGTTCTCATCCTGACATCTCACTGAGTAAACAATAGATTGACATCCTCAATGGAAATGACATTATAAACATTCTCCAAATAAAATTTGGATATTACATCATGGTCTCACTAAAAATTAAACTTTTAATAGTAAGTAAATGACAACTTATGACCACGATATCACGATAAAACTCTCTAAACGTCCTTGTTCAGAGAATCATCATGCTGAGCCTTCATCACCTTCTGTCAGTGCATGTCAATAGACATTAATGCATCTGACATAATACTTTAGCATTATGGCTCATCATTATCACGCTGCATAGTGCGTTGCGAAAAACCAAACCACACAACCATAAACATTTTCTTTAAGGTGGCCTCAGCCCTTTAGAGATGATCACATCATTAATAAACGCCATAAACATGGCATCAACATAAAACTTAATTCTCAATTAAAATCTCCGAACAAAATATCCAGAAACTTTAGGGAGATACTCATAATTGTGCTCAAATAAAGATCATCTCATAACATTCATAACTTATCCCCTCTTAAAAATCTAGGCATTTTCCGATATAAACAGTGCATAAAACTTTATTTGAAAACTTTAAACCCAATAAATGCACTTAAATCTAGAAAAGCCTAAATACTTTATCATACAAATGGGCCAACATCATTCTCAGATTAAATATCAATTATACCTTAAACATTCATTGATATTTAAAATGAGGCTCATCCTTTAAACACATTGAATATTCCAAATAAAAAATCTCGTTGGTTCATTTTTATCTAGAATGACAATGTCTTTTTAGCAATATTCAGCCACTCATTTCCTTTTAAATCAGTGCATAATCTTAAACTTTGAACATATTGCATAAAAGCAAATATAACCTTAAATTGCACTGAAATAAAAATGACTCATTTTCTGCCCAAAAAGACCCACGTCAGCCCAGCCTAATTAATTTCTGGAAAAACAAAATGGTAAACACTGGGCTAACCTAACCTGTAGCCCAGCCACAGATGGTGCCAGCTTCACCTCTTAATCCAATTATAAAACCGTGGCCTTTCCGGGGTTGGGCGCTTGACTTTGTCGGCATGATCCATCCGCCTTCATCCAAGGGGCATCGGTTCGTATTGGTGGCTACTGATTATTTCACCAAGTGGTCTGAAGCAGTACCTCTCAGAAACATGACCCACAAGGAGGTGATCCAGTTTATTACAGAACATATCATCCATCGATTCGGCATTCCGCAGACTCTTACCACAGATCAAGGTACTTCCTTCATGGCTAAGGAGGTGAAGCAATTTGCCGAATCACTTGGAATCAAGATGCTCAGTTCATCTCCCTACTATGCACAAGCCAACGGACAAGCCGAGTCAAGCAATAAAATCTTGGTCAAATTGATCAAGAAGAAGGTACAGGATCATCCAAGGAGGTGGCACGAGGTACTGTCCGAAGCATTGTGGGCGCACAGGATCTCAAGGCATGGAGCAACCAAGGCAACTCCTTTTGAGTTGGTGTATGGACAAGAAGCCGTTTTGCCAGTAGAAGTGAATCTGGCTGCCTTGAGGCTTGCTAAGCAAGATGACTTGTCGGCTGAAGACTACTGCAGCTTGATGATGGACAATGTTGATGAAGTAGCCGACAAGCGTGTTATTGCCTTGCGAGAAATTGAGAAGGAAAAGTTGCGGGTGGCAAAAACTTACAATAAGAAGGTCCGGCTAAAAGACTTTCAAATTGGCGACTTGGTCTGGAAAGTTATATTGCCAGTTGGCTCTAGAAGCCGGAAATTTGGCAAATGGTCCCCAAACTGGGAAGGGCCGCTGCGAGTCGCGAGAATAGTACCCGGCAACTCTTATCTGGTGGAGACATTGGAAGGCAGCATGTTGCCTCGAGCTATCAATGGGAAATACTTGAAGAAATTCCACCCGAGCGTGTGGCAAACTGCATGAGTTGCACGTATGGCCGATATACATATATCGCCCTTAGCATATGGCCGATGAGCTTAAGCATCGCCCTTAGACAAAAACTTCTACATTGAATATTTTCTAGTACGCAAGCTCTACTAGAAAACAGGGGGGCATGTGTTAGCACCCGTTTTTGGCAGATTGCCAGTTTCAGGTTCAAGGAGGATTTGGCGGCTTAAAGAAGGCAACAAAGAAGGCTAAAATGGTGATCTGGGAAGCTTTCCAGGAAAAGATGGCTGGAAGAAGGCTGCCAATAATCCGGCAACCGGAACAAGGCGGAAGCTGGATTCGGGAGTGCGAAGTTGCCTGAAGACATAGCGAGCTAAGTCAAAGGAAGCAATAAAGGTGGCTGAAAAGAAGCCAACTTTGTCAAACAAGGCAAAAAAAGCAACTTTGTCAAATACAAGCCGGCAAGTCAACTTTCCACCGATCAAGGCAGAAAAATAGAAGACAACTTTCAAGGTCAAGATCAAGGCGGAAAACGAGAAGACAACTTTCTAAGATCAAGGCTGGAAAATGGGAGGCAACTTTCTAAAAGAAGCCGGACAGAAATCCGGGTCTAATACGAAGCCGATCAAGATATCTCGTCTCTAAGAAAGAAGGCAAGTTTGAAGCCAATACGGAAGGGAAAAAGGCAACTTTCCAGTAGCCAGCAAGTTGGAAGCCAGTACGGAAGGCAAAAGGCAACTTTCCGAAGTAGCCAACAAGTTTGAAGCCAACGTTGCCGGCCAAAAGTTGCCTATTTTAGAGATGGATTCGACTTAGACTATGATTTGTAAGCCTTGTAGAAGTCCATTACTTGTACGGGAAGTCCAGCCGCCTCATATATATGTGAGAGGTGACGGCCGATTGAAATTAAGCAAACAATCGACAACCTATCAATACAACCTACTTTTATCTCCTCAAACCCTTGTTTATGCTTCCGTTGTTCGGCGACTTCATCTAGATTTCGCCGGGTATCGAAAACCGAGCTGAGAGCGGCCAAGTCCGGCTTAGTTCAGCCAATCGTCGCCGGCTTCCTCAGACGGGGCTTCCCGAGGGGCTGGGGCGTCTGGTCTAAAAAGCGCCTGCTTGCTGTCTTGCGTATCGCGCTGGAAGCAGGCCTCCCGCGGGGCGAGTTGCGGAGTATCTCCCCCGGCACCGCGGGTACACGAGGACGTGTTCGTGTGACGCGTTTCGAGCGCAACACACTTTTTGGCGACTCCGCTGGGGACGATTCGATCTGAAAATTGGACAGCAATGACCAATTCCAAGACCGACGCTGCCGGTATCAATACCGACAACATCATCAAGCCAACTCTCGAGAAGTTGTCGGAAGAACAACGCCAAGGTCTGGAGGCGTGGAAGAAGAAGAGAGATGAGGAGTTCGAGGCGCTGCGAGCCAAGCGGGATCAAGAAGATCAAGACCTGTACTTATCCAGCTTCAAGGTAGATCGGCAAGGTATAATCTCGCCGATCAAGGAGCCGGAATTTGTACCGCTGGATGCCAACATTGACAAACCCGCTGTAAGTAGTAGCCTTTTTTCCTCTGAACAGATAGCCGAAATTCAATTTCATGTTTCGCAAGGCACTGCCAATGTTTACGACCTTATGCTAGAACATGAAAAGGCTAAGAAAAACACGTCCCATGACCAACCATCGGACAAACAACCGATCGGTCAAAGTAGGGAAAACCAACTTGTGCCTACGCTGCCATGTCCAACTCCTGTCCAGAGTATGCCTAACTCGGCAAGCCAGCCGAGTCAGACAAGGCGGATTCTGGGTCATGAGTCAATGCCGAATCAAAATTCGGCTACTTGGGTGCAAGCTGGCCCTGCCGCCAATTCTTCTCTCGTGCCGGCTCAATCGGCCATTATGGACGATTCCTTAGCCGAATTCAGGAGAAGATTGGACCAGATAGCTTTTGACAAGCTCGGGGTGATGCCAAAACATAGAACTTACACTAAGCCTTACCCCGATTACTTTGATCTGCAACCTTATCCACCTGGTTATAGAGTCCCTGAATTTGCCAAATTTAATGGGGTGGATAGTAAGTCAACATGGGAACATATCAGTCAATATTTGGCTCAATTAGGCGAAGCTAACCATGATCACATTAAAGTTCGCCTGTTCTCATTGTCTTTAACCGGCATTGCGTTTTCTTGGTTTTCGGCTTTAGCTCCTAATTCTATACATACATGGTTTCATCTAGAGCAAAAGTTCCATGAACACTTCTTTGCCGGCGAAATAGAGTTAAAATTGTCTCACCTTACATCGGTTAGGCAGAAGCAGGATGAATCGGTATCTGATTACGTCAAGAGATTTAGAAATACCAGAAACCGATGTTATAGTTTGGCAATAACTGAAAGAGACATGGCTGACTTGGTTTTCAATGGTTTAAGGTCCTACCTGAAAGAGAGGTTAGAAGGACATGAATTCTTGTCTGTTGGCCAAGTCCAGGAGAGAGCGTTGGCTCAAGAGAGCCGGGTCAATGAGTCAAAAGACTCGCATCGGATGAGCAGGAGCCGGCTTAATATTGTTGACAACGATGCCGACTCCGGTGATGAAGCCGATGTTTATTCCGCTGAGTTTGTTTGGCCCAGCAAGGCCAAACCATACATGTGTGATGATCTAAAGCCGATTCGTAAAAATCGGGATGACGAAATAAAATGCAGCTTTGACGTAGGCAAGTGTGATAGAATATTTGATGCCTTGTTGAAGGATAAAGTGATAAGGATAAATCATGTTATACCATCGCCTGATGAATTAAGGCGGCGGGCTTATTGCAAGTATCACAATTCTTTCTCTCATGCTACTAATGATTGCAATGTCTTTCGTAAACAGATCCAATCGGCCCTCAACGACGGACGATTGAGCTTTGCCGGCATGGCAATTGATACACAGCCGTTTCCAGTAAACGTGCTAGATCTGGAGGGAAAGAAAGTTCTACTTCGGCCAGAGGCAGCCGAAGCCGCTAATAAATCAAATGTTGTTGTTGGTGAACCCAGGAAGGTGGCCAGCAGCAAGGCGGCAGGAAGACAAGTTATAGTGAGCCGGCAACCCGATGGAGGCGAAGTCATCAAGATTACCATCAACAACCCTACACTCGGGGGGCAAGTACCACGGCCAGACAAGTCGCCGCCTAGATTTATCAAGCCCAAGAGCCCAGAAGTTGGCAGATGGAAGACAAACCAGGTTGAATATAGACCAAGGAAGACAAAGCCAACTTTTGACATGCTGCTGAACAAGTACGTGCGCCAGGCCGGGTCGAGGTCGCACCAGTGGCAGTATGGGAAACGACCAAGGTCACCATCCACGGAGGAAAATAGCCGGCACCAGAGGCCGGCTGACGAGGTCAAACGCAGGGCAATCCGGCCATCTATGCAAAGCCGGCTTGTGTATCCCGGAGACATGTCATATTGGCGGATCAAGGCGCAAGGTGCTAAAAAGGCGGAGCCAGAAGGCGGATTAGTCTCAGACAACTTATTGGTTGTTGGAACTCATGTGCTAAAATTGAAGGACCCGATTACAGAGCCGGCAAACAGTGAGCCGATACTTGCTATCGCGCCAAAGCCAGCAACCAATGATCATGAAGCTAGCTCCAGTCAAGCCATGAAAGCTCAACCCCGGGATCCAAAATATACTCAGCCAAAGTGGTGCCCGCCAGGTATAACAAAGACACAAAAGCGGAAACTGCAAAGAGCAAGGAACCGGGAGAAGGCAGAAGAAAGAGCTGAGCAATCCAGGGACGTCAAATTCAATGCTGAGCGACCAATGTTGCCGGCGCAAAAGTGGATTCCTAGGCCAGTCCTTATGGCGGCTTCCGCACCAACTACCATGAGTCCTGCTGTCGATGGTGAAATAGAGCCGGCAGCTACGCCGGCTATCACCTATTCTTCATGGGCTGACGAAGTCGAAGCAGCAGACTTGGCGATGGCAAGTTTGGCAAAGGAGCTGGCAATCCAAGATCCGGCCACAGAGAAGCCGGCAAGTGAAGACCTCGCAATGGAAGAAAAGGCAGAAGAAGAACCAGCAATGTCAGAGTCAACAATGGATGAGTCAGGCAATTTGACAGATGAAGATCTGCTAGATTATGAAGAATCGCCGACTCGGACAGGAATGGACATCAACATGGTGTATTACTTGCCGGCCGAGTTCCGTGCTGTCAAAGAAGGCGAGGTTGCGCAAATCAACTTTGGACCAAAAAATGTTGTCTTCGAAAAACCTGACAAGCCGGTGAAACACCTCAGGCCTCTGTATGTCAGAGGACACATTGATGGCAAGCCGGTCACCAGGATGATGGTGGATGGCGGCGCTGTGGTAAACTTGATGCCATATTCTGTCTTCAAGAAGCTACAACTAGATGATGGCGACCTGATGAAGACAAACATGGTGTTAAATGGGTTCGAAGGAGGAGAAGGAGTAGAAGCCAAAGGCGTTATCAGCTTGGAGCTCACAGTAGGAAGCAAGACTTTGGCTACCGCCTTCTTTGTTGCTGAGGTGCAGGGAAACTACAATGTGCTGCTAGGACGGGATTGGCTTCATGCTAACCAGTGTGTTCCGTCTACTATGCACCAGCAACTAGTGCAATGGGTTGACGACGAAGTTGAAGTTGTCCATGCTGACGAATCGGCATGCATTGCGTTAGCCGAGTCGATTGTTGACTGGCAACATTCTAATGTCACATGCCTTTCTGGGCGTGATTTATCCGGATTCGACTTCCTAAGTGCTACCAGGGACGGATTCGTGCCAGTATCTCTAAAGCCGATTGGTAGCAATCGGCTGCCGCTCAAGTAGATGGATCAAAATGATGAGTGGCTGCAGAAGCGTCTGGACGAGTATCGGACCGAAAGGAACGATATGTATGAAGCAATTGAAGAACCAGATGACATGGATAAGTTGGGACAAGGCTTTACATCGGCTGACTTGCTGGAAGAAGTTGACATTGGGGATGGCACTGTCCCTAGACCGACATTTGTAAAGCAAAAGTTGGCGGCCGATTATAAGTCTGAATTAATCGCGCTAGTCAAAGAGTACGTGGATTGCTTTGCATGGGAATACCACGAGATGCCTGGGTTAAGCCGAGAGTTGGTCGAACATCGGTTGCCTATCAAAGCCGGCTTCAGACCATACAAGCAGCCGGCTCGCAAATTTAATCCACTGATCTATGATCGGATAAAGGCGGAAATTGGCAGGCTTTTGAAAGCCAACTTTATTCGGCCCTGTAAGTATGCCGAATGGTTATCCAACATTGTGCCGGTCGAAAAGAAAGGATCCGACAAGATTAGGGCATGTATTGATTTCAGGGATTTGAATCGAGCCACGCCAAAGGATGAGTACCCTATGCCAATAGCCGACATGCTTATCAACGAAGCCTCAGGTCACAAAGTTATCAGCTTCTTGGATGGCAACGCAGGTTACAACCAAATATTTATGGCCGAAGAAGATTCGGCTAAGACGGCGTTTCGCTGCCCAGGCTTTGTTGGCTTGTTCGAATGGACCGTGATGACTTTTGGATTGAAGAATGCCGGAGCCACCTATCAAAGAGCGATGAACCTGATATTCCATGATCTTCTGGGAGTCGTACTGGAGGTATATATTGATGACGTGGTGGTTAAGTCGGACGGCGAGTCAAATCACTTGGCCGACTTGCGGCTGGCGTTTGAAAGAATGAGGAAGTACGGGCTCAAGATGAATCCTTTGAAGTGTGCCTTTGGCGTGTCGGCTGGGAGATTCCTTGGTTTCATCATACATGAACATGGCATAGAAGTTGATCCGGCAAAGATTGAAGCCATCCAGAAGATACAGGCGCCGGGTTGCAAAAATGACATGCAGAAGTTTCTGGGCAAGGTAAACTATTTGAGAAGATTCATTGCTAACTTGTCTGGAAAAGTTGATGCATTTACACAGATCCTTCGGCTCAAGAATGATGATGAATTCACCTGGGGGGCAAAGCAGCAAGAGGCGTTTGACAAGATAAAAACTTGCCTGTCTACTCCTCCAGTTCTCAGGAAGCCGGCTCATGGTCAACCTTTCCGGCTTTATATTGCTGCTGAGGACAAAGTGATCGGAGCTGCCTTAACTCAGGAAGCCGAAGGACAAGAGTACATCATCACTTATCTGAGTAGACGTTTGCTGGATGCCGAGTCAAGGTACAGCTTTGTAGAAAGGTTGTGTTTGTCTCTTTACTTTGCCTGCACCAAATTGCGACATTATCTGCTATCCAGTGAATGCAAAGTCTTTGGTCAGACCGATGTTCTCAAACACATGATACAAAGGCCGATTCTTAGTGGGCGAATCGGCAAGTGGGCGTACGGGTTGATTGAATATGATTTGGCTTATGAACCACTAAAATCTATGAAAGGCCAAATTGTAGCTGACTTTATTGTTGAACATCGGATTGACCTGGAGGAAGAAGCCGGCTTAAATATTGTGTCGGCTGTACCGTGGAAGCTTTATTTTGACGGCTCAGTCTGCAGCAGCGGACAAGGAGTTGGCATTGTGTACATCTCACCACACGGTACTGTTTTTGAAGCCTCTTGTCGTCTTGACTATTTATGCACTAACAATGAAGCCGAATACGAAGCACTTCTATTCGGGCTAGAAATATTGGTGGACGCAGGGGTAACTCATGTCGAGGCATATGGAGATTCGTTGCTTATTGTCCAGCAAGTGGCCAAGATTTGTCAATGCAACAGCGGGTCTCTCAACATTTATCTTGATAGATGCCTGGATATGATTTCAACGTTGGATTATTTCCACATATCTCATGTTCCTAGGCAAGACAATTGGCTTGCGAATGAGTTGGCACAACAGGCATCTGGCTATCACGTCAGTCGTGGTTTATTCTTTATCAAGGAACAGCCAACAACTCATGTTGCCAACTTGGAGGAAGCCAGTCAGGAAGCCGGCTTGTTGGAGCCGGCTAAGGAGAAAGCCAAACAGGAAGCCGGCTTGTTGGAGCCGGCTAAGGAGGAGTCAAGTGACAACTTGGCGGACGACTGGAGACAACCTTATATTGACTATTTACAAGATCCAAGTCGAAAAACAGACAGAGCAGTTCGGCGCCTAGCTCTCAAGTATACATTGGTGGATGCCGCCTTATATCGCCGAACTGCCGATGGTCTTCTTCTAAAGTGCTTGAATGAAGACGAAGCTAGAGTTGCCATGGGAGAGGTACATGATGGTTTATGTGGAACACATCAGTCGGCCCACAAGATGAAGTGGATGCTCAGGCGAGCAGGTTTTTATTGGCCGACAATGATCAATGACTGCTTCAGATATTACAGGGGATGTGAAACCTGCCAGAAGTTTGGAGATATTCAGTTGGTGCCAGCTTCACCTCTTAATCCAATTATAAAACCGTGGCCTTTCCGGGGTTGGGCGCTTGACTTTGTCGGCATGATCCATCCGCCTTCATCCAAGGGGCATCGGTTCGTATTGGTGGCTACTGATTATTTCACCAAGTGGTCTGAAGCAGTACCTCTCAGAAACATGACCCACAAGGAGGTGATCCAGTTTATTACAGAACATATCATCCATCGATTCGGCATTCCGCAGACTCTTACCACAGATCAAGGTACTTCCTTCATGGCTAAGGAGGTGAAGCAATTTGCCGAATCACTTGGAATCAAGATGCTCAGTTCATCTCCCTACTATGCACAAGCCAACGGACAAGCCGAGTCAAGCAATAAAATCTTGGTCAAATTGATCAAGAAGAAGGTACAGGATCATCCAAGGAGGTGGCACGAGGTACTGTCCGAAGCATTGTGGGCGCACAGGATCTCAAGGCATGGAGCAACCAAGGCAACTCCTTTTGAGTTGGTGTATGGACAAGAAGCCGTTTTGCCAGTAGAAGTGAATCTGGCTGCCTTGAGGCTTGCTAAGCAAGATGACTTGTCGGCTGAAGACTACTGCAGCTTGATGATGGACAATGTTGATGAAGTAGCCGACAAGCGTGTTATTGCCTTGCGAGAAATTGAGAAGGAAAAGTTGCGGGTGGCAAAAACTTACAATAAGAAGGTCCGGCTAAAAGACTTTCAAATTGGCGACTTGGTCTGGAAAGTTATATTGCCAGTTGGCTCTAGAAGCCGGAAATTTGGCAAATGGTCCCCAAACTGGGAAGGGCCGCTGCGAGTCGCGAGAATAGTACCCGGCAACTCTTATCTGGTGGAGACATTGGAAGGCAGCATGTTGCCTCGAGCTATCAATGGGAAATACTTGAAGAAATTCCACCCGAGCGTGTGGCAAACTGCATGAGTTGCACGTATGGCCGATATACATATATCGCCCTTAGCATATGGCCGATGAGCTTAAGCATCGCCCTTAGACAAAAACTTCTACATTGAATATTTTCTAGTACGCAAGCTCTACTAGAAAACAGGGGGGCATGTGTTAGCACCCGTTTTTGGCAGATTGCCAGTTTCAGGTTCAAGGAGGATTTGGCGGCTTAAAGAAGGCAACAAAGAAGGCTAAAATGGTGATCTGGGAAGCTTTCCAGGAAAAGATGGCCGGAAGAAGGCTGCCAATAATCCGGCAACCGGAACAAGGCGGAAGCTGGATTCGGGAGTGCGAAGTTGCCTGAAGACATAGCGAGCTAAGTCAAAGGAAGCAATAAAGGTGGCTGAAAAGAAGCCAACTTTGTCAACACAAGGTGGCAAAAAGGAAGTCAACTTTGTCAAATACAAGCCGGCAAGTCAACTTTCCACCGATCAAGGCAGAAAAATAGAAGACAACTTTCAAGGTCAAGATCAAGGCGGAAAACGAGAAGACAACTTTCTAAGATCAAGGCTGGAAAATGGGAGGCAACTTTCTAAAAGAAGCCGGACAGAAATCCGGGTCTAATACGAAGCCGATCAAGATATCTCGTCTCTAAGAAAGAAAGCAAGTTTGAAGCCAATACGGAAGGGAAAAAGGCAACTTTCCAGTAGCCAGCAAGTTGGAAGCCAGTACGGAAGGCAAAAGGCAACTTTCCGAAGTAGCCAACAAGTTTGAAGCCAACGTTGCCGGCCAAAAGTTGCCTATTTTAGAGATGGATTCGACTTAGACTATGATTTGTAATCCTTGTAGAAGTCCATTACTTGTACGGGAAGTCCAGCCGCCTCATATATATGTGAGAGGTGACGGCCGATTGAAATTAAGCAAACAATCGACAACCTATCAATACAACCTACTTTTATCTCCTCAAACCCTTGTTTATTCTTCCGTTGTTCGGCGACTTCATCTAGATTTCGCCGGGTATCGAAAACCGAGCTGAGAGCGGCCAAGTCCGGCTTAGTTCAGCCAATCGTCGCCGGCTTCCTCAGACGGGGCTTCCCGAGGGGCTGGGGCGTCTGGTCTAAAAAGCGCCTGCTTGCTGTCTTGCGTATCGCGCTGGAAGCAGGCCTCCCGCGGGGCGAGTTGCGGAGTATCTCCCCCGGCACCGCAGGTACACGAGGACGTGTTCGTGTGACGCGTTTCGAGCGCAACATCGGTCGAACCGACTGCCATTCAAGGAGTGCTGCCGGTGACGACGCCGACCTGAGGCGCGGCGGCCCGTTGGCGGCGTCGTCCATTCCGCGCCTTGTGACGCGTCCATCCGCGAGCTCCTCCGTCGGGAGGGAGCGGCGGTGCGGCATCCTTGCCCTCGCACAGCAGTGGTTGCTGGGCGGGCCCGGAGACAGATGGTACGACGCGGCGGCATACTGGTGCGTATTAAATCCAAAATCGTTTGCTTTTGTAACCTAATTTGCATTAGGGTTCTGCCGATTTGGGGATTTTCTTATTGCTAGGGTTAGGCTTCGGGGAATAAAAATTTGGGATTTTTCTTCAATTTTATTGCATACTCCCCTCCTTCTAATTGCTATTTGATCCGGAACAGTACTAAGACGTGATCAAAATAAAATCAATCACTCCATACCCGAGATCATATTAAATCAACACCTTAAACATGATCATTAGTACTGATACGTAGCCAATTAGATTAAAACATCATCATAAGCATGCTCATTACATTAGGCCGAGGCTAAACATTTCCCTAATCAAAACTCAACATACTTAGGGCACTAAGATGATCAGATCAGCTCTGATACCAATGTTAAATATTAAACATAACAAGGGGACATTAACTTAAGCTGATCATGCATTAGAGCACCTAATGAACACTTAAGAGAGAGAGGATTAGGGAATGCACTTACGGGTAATAGAGGTGTGACATGATTGCCTGCTTAGAGCGGGCGACTTGGCGTTGAAGAAGTTGTCGAGGTAGATGATGCAGGTCCGTCGTTGGTGAGGGAGAGGCCCATGGACGCCGGCAGAACTCCTCTCCTGGTGGCCGCCGGTGGAGACGGTCTTCCAGCCCCTTAGCACAACTTTCGGATCGGGTAGTTGGGTGGATAGGCACACTTCTGTTAGTCTCTAACGTGCCATCCTACTCTTTATATATCAAGTGCTGGGGCTGGGGACCGGGTCCAAAACTGTTGGTTTGGAGGCCTCCGATCAAGGCTTCCACGTGAAAGGGTGTGGGGTCAAACCCCCTGGTTTCTCTCGGGTTGTTACCTGAGATCATATTCCAACACCGAGAGGTTGCGCACCGTCGGCAGCCACCTCTCCACCTCCACGCCGGCAAACAATGCGTACCGGTGGGTGGACGCCTGGCCGCCAATGAAGAACCTCGCCACGCAGAACCTGGCGTCTCCCAGGTGCACGAGGCGCGACGTCTCCGGCATCCACCCCCACTCCACGGGCGGAACGACGACGTGCCCCGAGAGGTTGCGCACCGTCCGCGGCTGCCGACGCTTCTGCGTCATCATTGATCCGAGGTCCACGGCACAGAGGAGGTCCGTGTCACTGCAGCTGACTTCGTGGGTGCGGGACGTGAGGCCGAACCAGAGGCCGTGCTTGGGGACGAACTCTCCCTGGCCAGCGAACGGCAGCATCTAGCAGCCAACCTTGCTCCATGCCTCCATGTGCTCCATGCGTGGTGCGCCGTTTTAAAGGCGTAGGTGCCCATGCCATGCTTGGAGTATTTTTTGCCAAATCTGGCCGTTTTTGCGAACTAACAACGGATCTGGCCCATTCTGAGAACTAATTGCAAATCTGGCCCCTCGGGTCGGCGCCAACGCAGATGGCGCCGACGTAGTGCAGGTCGGCGCCAAGAGATTTGGACACTAGAGCAGCCGAAGACGTCGGCGCCATACTCCTTGGCGCCGAACCTGGTTCGGCGAAGAAACAGGCTGGCGCCGACCTGCACAGGGTCGGCGCCATTTGCATTGGCGCCGACCTCAGCGGCCATTTTTGAAATTAGTTCATAGAAGAGGCCATTCGTATCATTAGTTCGATCAAAGGGCCATTTTTGGTAAAAAATACATGCTTGGACACCAAGATCCTGGAGCTCCCGTCACCTCTGTCGACCGTGGCGGCCGCCCGGATGATCCCGTACTGTGGGTCGGACTCCTCGCGTTCGCAGGGAATTGGCGAGAGGTCCGAGCAGCACCAGTACCCCTCCTGGTTCTTCGGAGACGACGACCGACCGGAAGGCGAGCTTGTCGAAGCCGTGGTCGTGGCCGTCGAAGCACATGGTGGAAGGCAGGTTGGGGATCGCGTTCATGACGTACAGATCGCTGACGTTCACGGTGAGAGCTACGGGGCTGTGCTTGGGGCTCATGAGCGGCGGCATGGTGCGGACGGTGTGGCGCGCGGGGGCGTAGAGTACGGCGCGGCCGGTCTGGTCCGCGGCGACGATCTTGTCCGTGCCGAGGAGCATGAATTCCATGGCGCTCTCGCGGGGGGAGGAGGAGTGGGGTGGGGAGAAGCCCATGGCCGGAGGAGGGAGGAGGGATGTCTCTGGTGGTGGACGGTGGGCGAGAGTAGACTGCTGCGGCGGCGGCGTAGGGTAGAAGAAGCGCGACGCATCGATGTGCCGTAGCGAGTATTCGATACGGCCGGTGCTGCTCATGTTGCACAGCACCAGGTGCACGACCCGCCGGCCGGGAATCATCGCCGAACTCCTATATGATTTTCGCCGCCGACTCCGATCTGTTCGTGTGGAGATGGCGCACGGTAAACAGAAATAGGGAGGTCTACGAACTTCCTTCTTCGTTTTTTTCCTGTTTTCTTTTTTCTGTTTCTTTTCTCAACTCTTTTCTTCGCATTTAGCGACAAAAAAAGCAGAGGCGGAGCAGGTATGGTCCTTCAGGATGACCTCATAGCAGGAGGCACAACCTAAGCAGGGGGAGGAATTTACGGGTATGAGTACACGGAGGTACTCATACCCGTAAATTTTTGCCTCCCGAGCTCTAGTGCACCCGATTTTTGTAAAATTCCAAAACGGTATTTTAATTTTCAGAAAAATCTACACAAATTACGTGAATACATATATACATGTGATCTACATATTTGCATAATTTTGTTCGATAATATGCTCTATTTTACACTACACAAAAATCATAAAATAATGCGTTGCAACGGGCGAGTTAAAAATAAACGGAAGGCCCGCTTAATTTGTCATTTCGTGACACAAAACCGGCGTAGCAAAATGCCCGTGCGTTGCAACGGGAGAATAAAAAGTCAGCTTTTGGATGAAAAACGTCTGCACAACTGCTCGAAAGTCTATCGTCCCCCGCGTAACCCGTGCGTTGCAACGGGTTCAAATCTGTGTCAACACCGTCTCTCAAAAGTATTTTCATGCACACGTTTCATGTTTAAACGTAAAACATGTAACATCCACGTATATGGAAAACCTCAAAACCCCCACACAGTATTATGGAATCATTAACATTTTCACTTCGCAAATTCAACATCATAATTCATAAGCATGTAAAAGAAGGACCGAACTAATAAGCTTTTATTAACTAAATATTTTCTTGAACCGCTTAGTATATTGCTGCAAAACATTGTATTTGGCTTGCATGTTACTTTAGTAGGATTACCATAAAACCTTTTTGTCGGATCAGAATGGGGAAAACAAATCGGCACTTGGGCTACTTGATACAAAAAAATGGGAACCAGCAAATCAGTCCCCACTTTGCATTTCGTGCCTGCATTACCATGAGCAAAGTGGCAATCCAAAGACACTGTCACACTGCCAGTATATCGCATCCTTGTGTTGCAAGATGCTAATGTATGCTAATGTAGTGGCGAAGCTTGGTACTGTCGGTTCACTACCGTTGGTAATTTTTCTCACGGTACTGTATTTCTCATCTCGGCGATTAGATCGTCTTTCTCCTGTTGCGTCATCCCCACCATGGAGCATCACACGACCGACGTTAATCCCCTCCAATCACTATGGTTACTCCACCCGCGCTAATCACCTGCCAAATCCATTCCCCTTCCCGGATTCCACCGGCACGGAGCGGAGGCCAGGGTTCGCTGCCGCAATCCGTCATGGCGCTCGTGTCCAGCTGCAATGGCTCGCCGCGGCGCTGCTCCTGCTCTACGGCCTCTACCTCCTCCCTGCCAAGTTCCTCTGCCCGCTGCAGTGGGCGTTGCTCTGCTCCTTCCCCCGCAGGAGAAGGAATCAAACACCTAGAGAGGGGTACATGAGGAAGGTCGGGGACGGGGTGTCGGGCCGATGGCGGGTAGCCGGCGAGGCGAGCTGGTCCAAGCCACCTCGGGAGTGCGGGGATCTGGTCCGTGCGTCCGGGTATGAGAGGTACGGAAAGGCCATGACAAGGAGAAAGAGGAAATTGGTGGAGATGAGAGAGGAACAGGGGAGGGAAAGAGGGCAGAGCAAGTCTGGGCGGGGCCGTACGCGTCGGGCATGGTTTGCTGTCCTCGCTGTGCTCCTCTCCAGCATCGGCGCCGATAGACTCGAAGGACGGATCGAGGTCGAGCACCGGATGGGAGCGCCAGGTGACAAGCTTTCACGCCACCAGTCCTCCTCCTCTAGCGACTTGCTGGCATTGCGTACAGTAGCCATAGTTGGAACTGAAAGGAGACAAAGGAAGATGGAGAAACATACTGGGAACGGCCTCGGCGGTGCGGCGCTCCAGCGGCCAACAGCTAGAGATGGGATGGGCGGCGGCGCTGGGTCGAGTAGGAGGGGAGTTCCGCTCACGTTTGTTTGTCCGTCGAAGCGGTACCGGGGGCTAAAACGCAAAACTTGCAACTTAATTGTTGGACTGTGGGTTGATTTTAGATAACCTGAGGGACTAAAGTACAAACATGTCGCGACGTACCAACCACCGCCACGGTCGTTTACCTATATATTACTAGCAAAATGTCCGTGCGTTGCAACGGGAGAGAAAAAATTCTGACATTCTTGCTAATTGATCAATTGGGTAATGCACTTTGCAGTCGAATTTGGAAATACTTGAAAGCAGAAGAAAAAAAGTCCAAGGCATTGAGCCAGAAAGAAACTGAATGACATATATCTCTGGTTGTGAAGTCCAAATATTCATGTACCAACATAACAATATAGGTCAAAACCTTGTAAAATCTTACAAAATAACATGGCTTTCTAGTCTATTTTTATTTTTATTTTTATTTTGAAGCTGCCCATGCGTTGCTACGGATATAAAAAGAAAAAAATAGTCTCGCAAACCTGAAAAACAGTTCAATATATCATAGTTCATATCATGATTTTTGTTTTTTTTTGCGAAAACAACCCTAGATCTATTAGCCAACACAGAGATTACAACTCACCCCAAAGAAAACCGAAATAACATCCCGGTCCCCGGGAACCCAACACTCTCCAGCACCGACGCGGAAGGGGATCGCGCCTCCGCCTCGCCGGAACCAGCACCCTCCCGGCGCTGGCGCGGAAGAGTTACTCTCACGATAATCACCTGATACTTGCTGAATCTGTACTGTAAAGCTAATCAAAGCAAGGAATGGGATATTAATGATAAAAAGGGGGTTCACAAAGCCTCTAGGACACACCACTGCGAACATTCTGATTAGCTTTGGAAGCTGAATCTTTAGCAGCTTATGAGGAAGTAACTCTGGAGCGCTTGGCAGTAGGGTTGGTTACAGGAGTGCTTGCCCGTTTCAGCTCTTCCCTCGGAACACCAGGCTGAGTAAGAGGCTTCCAAGCAGATCTAGTCACTTCATGAGGGTTTCGGACATGGGTTGCAGTGGGTCGTGATTAACATAGATGAGTGCTAAAGCAAGTATTGTAATACTTTTGCTGCTGCTTGTGCTATCGACTCTTTCCTTCACCTTCTAGAAATATTGCATGAATATCAACATCTAAAATCGCCATGTACACAGCATGATTCAGTGGCACATATTGAAGCACAACAAATTCCATACTATATCTCTAGGCACATTATCTATGGTTTAAAAAAATACACATTCTACGAAATAAAACCTATCACACTGAATGAACTGAATTAACCAGACATGGAAAACAGTTAACATGACACCATGGTGCACAGCAAACTCCGCGAGTCTGCTCCATTCTAAAGAGCAAATAAGTTGTCTAGATTAGGCACCAATGGATGAGATGGATCAAGATGCAGCTAAAGAAAAATGGAAGTTGAGACATAGGAGTAACATACCTGCACAAAGAGACTACCGGACTGTCGGAACTCCCATGGTCGGTGACTCAGCGTCCATCCCACTTTGCTTCTTAGCATTCAATCAAACATTGCAAGTCGCACATGCACTTACCCAATAGCAGCAGGCCTGAACTATCAACATACACTGTTCTCTGCCTTTGTATGGAATGCATCATGTATCATATCTGACAAATACACATCTCTTAATTTCTGCTAGCTTCCTTGGGGACAATAACACAAACATGTACCGGGCACAGACACCTCTCTATTTCAATCAACCGGGCATGGAAGCTAGAGGGAGATGTACGAAGTGGATTGTGCACAGTCCATGGCGTTGGTCACAGTGGCACGCCGATAGCCAAGTCCTTGACAAATACCTCCCCATCAACTGCTCTCAAGCTGCCGGACACCCCATGGCGGCAGAGCAAAGACTCCAGATCGAATACTACGTGAGCAGGTCTGAGAGCCACACCGCAGATCCGCCAAAAGGGTTCCTTCCAAGGCCTCCATCTCGGGCTCTGTGGAGAACAACGAAGCAGGAGGAAGAAGACCCCGGTTATTCAGATTTGGATTTGGATTATTTTGGGGAAAAAACTGAACGAAGAGAACCACTTTCCCCTGGCTATGGTGGCCGCCGGAGATGCGGGGAAGGCAGACGGTGAAGGTGAAGGTGAAGGGAGGGCTGGTCACGCGGGCGGTGTGCTGGCTGGTAAGTAGGCCGGCGCAAGGAGCGGGGTGGCCTCAAGCTGGAAGAGACGACATGTCCTCACCTGATTCGGCGGTCCGGCCGTCCCAGATGTGCCGCCGCCATCGACCATGAAGCTCCAGCCGCCATTTTTTCGCGGGGAGAAGCTTGCGCGGCTGGGGAAGGCTGGGAAGAACAGGTCACAGGCTCCATAGGCGCGGCCGCCGTAGCGTAGGGTCGGCGAACTCCAAGCCGAGATCGCCGCCTGATGCGATTTTCTGGGTAGCTCGTGGGGCAGAGTTTGTTTGGTCGTAGCGAACCGGTATGAGACATAAAAAAAGGACTGCGCGTTGAATTTATAAAACCTAGAGGGTTAAAACGCAAAAACGCCGTAACGTACCACGGTCGTTTAAGCATACTAGGGAAACTAGTTGAATGCCCGTGCGTTGCTACGAGTCATCAATTTTTTTTTTGCCAAAACATAATTTTTTCGAGAGTACCAATTTATTTGCCAATACACAATTCAAGTAATATTCTAATTTTAAGGACAACACCTTCCAACAGAGGTGAAGAGCATGGAGTTTAGGTTACTCAAACTACAGATCATGATCTCCACAAAAGAAAAAACTACAGATCATGCTCTCTGCAAAATAAATACAAATCATGCTCTTGAATCTTTATCATTTCTTATGTCACCTCTTCACTCGTACTCCAGATCATTGGAGCACTAATCAATCCCTAAAATTCGACCTCTTTCACCACTGCGTCACCGGTGCTATGTCTTGATCCCACACGTTGCTAGCCTGCTCCAATGGTGCCATTAAATACAAGGTCTTCCAGAAACATGTTGTAGACAATAACGAAAATGAGTAGTATTTTAATTTTGATGCGCTATACATAAATTTATTTGAGCACAGCTTCAATTTCCATTTATAATCTGTAACAAATGACAGCTTCCCTCCTCTACACTACAGTGGTCTCAAAAGGCCCTCAACTCACATCCCAAACCCCACAGTTGTACATCCTGATGTGTCTACCATAAATGAGATCTAGCAAATCACACATGTCAGACCGGTTTCACGTTGATACCTCTACTTGTGCTCCTAGATGTTTTCATCATATCAAATGCTGGGTTCGATTTCTTGAGAAACTTAACAAAATCGATGGTACCACCACTTGCTTCCTTGTGCTCAGATCATCTTACCATACATATACGTATTCAAAGAGATATTAACTGATCTCGAAACAGGAAAATATTTGATATCAGGGTAAGGCCTATGTACCTTTGTTGCCTGTTCAAACAGCCTTGAAGGAACTTCCTCCCCTGCAGTGTTTGAATCAACATCACTCTGACTCCCATCAAGAATTGGAGAGACATAACGAACGAGACTCAAATAAACACAACGGGGACATCCATCAAGAATTGGAGACACGTAATGAATGGGACTCCCAAATAAAGGCAACATACATAAATATGACTGCAGCTACTTT
Source organism: Poa pratensis (assembly GCA_947311845.1). Taxonomy (NCBI): domain Eukaryota; kingdom Viridiplantae; phylum Streptophyta; class Magnoliopsida; order Poales; family Poaceae; genus Poa; species Poa pratensis. The sequence goes on from CAMZMU010000095.1 coordinate 27,806,685, forward strand.
TAGAATTAAAGAAAGAAATGCACAGTTAACACAAAAAAGAAAGCATCACACTGTCAGCTAAAGAGAGCTCAAATACTCTCGCTCAATTTGTAAGTTTAGTGTCTAAAACAACTCAATGAGCAGAAAAATAATGGTGGAAAAATTGTTTACGAAATACGTTAAGTGGACTTTTGAACTGCAGTACTCATTTTACTTGATAGATTTGTCTTTTTGCTTTTTTTTTTGTCTCATTTGCATTTAAGGAGAAATAAACAATCATTGATTGACCACCGGTAAAAATTCCTCAGAAGCATCGATTAAGAAAAAATCTCACCTCTTGCAAAATGAAGGCTGCAAAGTCATTGTAGGAAGAAAACGCTCACACACGTAAAGCATTTCAATTGAGCGTATTCCAAGCCCAATGCATACCAACAACATTCAATATATGGCTTTGCACTTCAGAAATTGGTGATGGCTTTGCATCCCAACAAAATGAATGCATGCATCAGCTGAAAAATAGTTAGTATGCTTCAGTCCTACACGTTCAGAAATTAAGCAATGTTTACCTAAGAAACAAATCAGAAGCGGCAGGTACGTAGTGGCCAACATCCAAAAGCAACATTTGGAAAGCACGAAAATGTACCTCTCCTAGTTTGGCATTTGCTGAGCCCAGGGCATGCTCTTTTCTTGCTCATGTTCTAAGAATTGACCTATCTATATGTAGAGTAAGTGAATAAATCGCATCATCTTCTGTCAAGTAGGTAGTGAAGTAACTTACAATTTGGTGCTTACATTAAACTTTCAGGACTACACCATGCAGAATCCAAAGATGTTACCGGAGGTCCCAAGTAGGATCATATTTTTACCGTTGTTGATTGGAGCAAATCAAGAGACTGCATCATCAGGATGAAAGATCTTAGGCAGATGTCCCCGGCATCCACAAAGAATGTGAAACATGAACATGCACAAAGACAATGGTTTTTTCATTAACATGCATACTTCCTAGTGTGAATGCCTGGCGACCAACAACTTTACTTCCTAACCGGATATCTACACTTGCAATTTCTGGAAAATGGAACCAGAAAATGCAGAGCACCATATATGTACATGATCCCACACCTCAAATAAAAAGACCCCAAATAGCATATAACGAAATTGAATTTAATTAGTCATTTGTTGTACTGCTCCTACTTTTCTAAAAGATACATAGAACTAATTAGCAACCAAGTATGAACTTTGTATAGCATACCAAACATCAACTATTATTCATTCCTCGGCTCGCTTTTTAGCGAAAACACATTCCATCATTCCAATTAGTATTTAAAGTTCTGATATTTCTCTATCAGGCTGCTAAATGAGAGGAACAGAGATCCAAAGCTAGCAATATATGCAAGAACATAAAGACATTTGCTCATATAGGAATGAACAACAATGAAAAAACGTCCTGTTCTTATAGGCAAATCAACAAACAGGTAGAATGCTCTACTTATAACCAGAAAACTTCATTACTTCTAAATTTGCTCGTATTTCTCTGCACGAATTAGAAGCAAATGGGATATTCATTATTTCTAATCGATTCAAGAATAGTCGTCCACTCCATAATAATAATACTTCCATCTTGAGCAGTTGTAGTTCCGGATACAAACAGACAGTATTGCATTGTGAAAGGTGTGCGCTTCTCCCTCCTTATATTGTTCTTTCCACTGAATTATTTTCCCCAGACACCTTAAGAAAACTGTATACTCTGCCATGTATAACAAGTGAGCTACGGACATCACATGAGTGTACTTCCGAAACTGGAAATATTTGTCTTGTATAGCAGCACTGGACACGCGTATGGTAGCAGCTTGAAGAATCGATCCAATACTTGTGCACTCTGCTCGATTTGCTGCTTTCTTACCTAGTGCGTCGCTCTGTTGGCAACGTTGCTGTGCAGCATCCTTGGTGGTCATGTGCTCCTCTCCGAAACTGAAGGTGCGTAATGCTTCCCCGCCATAGATTCCCTAAGGCCGGAAACATTTGCAGCCCAATCAGCAACCAGATTTCCCCATTGCAACCAGAAAAGGCAGTTTTCTCACAGCCATTTCATGAAGCACGTTCTAGCAAGAAATACATTACAGATACGTGAGAGAAACATTGGGAGATTAAAAAATAATATAACAAGGATGAGCCGAATAACTATGCCATGCATCTTTAATTTTTTCTAAACTAAACCAGTATGCACATTTTTTGAAATATAAACAATATCCCAAAGGAAAAAAAATCAGAGAGCAGCGAAGCACACACGGCTAGCAATCATCATTAAAACACACAGAGATCTAGCAATCAGCAACAGCAGCATAGCACAGCGAGCCACACAATCTCTATCTAATCTCTCCTTTCAAGCCTCAACTACAATAAGCGACAGCAAGCAGCAATAGCAGAGCGCGAGATCCTTTACCTCTCCCGCGTGCTGTTCGCAGAGGTGGCCAAGGACACCGTCGATTTACTCCTCTCCCTCCTGGCCCTGCCTGCCGGCCGGCATCTCGCCGTGAAGTTGCTCGGGGCGGATAGCGGACTCCATGGCCGGAACTCGGAAGCGCCTGCGACCTGTACCTACGTCCTGCCGCGGCAATCTCTATCTAATCTCTCCTTTCAAGCCTTAACTACAATAAGCGACAGCAAGCAGCAATAGCAGAGCGCGAGATCCTTTACCTCTCCCGCGTGCTGTTCGCAGAGGTGGCCAAGGACACCGTCGATTTACTCCTCTCCCTCCTGGCCCTGCCTGCCGGCCGGCATCTCGCCGTGAAGCTGCTCGGGGCGGACAGCGGACTCCATGGCCGGAACTCGGAAGCGCCTGCGACCTGTACCTACGTCCTGCCGCCCTTGTAGTATCGTACACAGCGTTGATGCGATAGCCCCTCCGGCGGCGAGGAACCTGGCCGCGCAGGGGTGGCGGCGATTTGGGGCTCGAGGGGAACGGGCAGGAGTGGGGATTGAAGGGGGTCGGAGATGGCCTATGTGGGCTTGCAGACAGGAAACAGAAAAACGAACCGTTGCGACTTAACGGTGGCAACGTGGGTAATTATCCTAGCCGCGAAAGGGTAAAATCGGAAATTAAAAAAGACGTACCAACACCTCCTGAAGCCATATTATATAGTAGAGATTATCGCGGCAATGCCGCGCCTGTGGGGAATTTTAATTCGGTAACGTGTATATTTTGAAATTGTGTAGGTTTGAAAAGTAGTGAAATTTGGAAAAGTATGTTGAAATGTAATTTGAATTTGGACTGTTTCAATTTGTCTGCGTTTCGAAATATTTAGTATTCTGAAATGTTGAAATGAATTTGAATTTGAAGTTACTGTTTTTAAAGTATTTATCATTTTTTCCTCAGATTATTTCAAAAAAGGGGAGGGGAATTTTTTTTTGGCAGGACGGGACCACTATTTACGTTACGATGGTGTTAGCAATAGCAACCACGGCGTTGCCGAGGTCGCTGGTGTAGAAACTTTGAATTTGGAAATGTACATGTCAAAAATATGCTCGGATTTTAATGTGTCGTATTTGGAAAAAAAATTGGTGCGTCAGACACGACGCACCCTTGCTGAAAATTATGCGTTGTTAAAAGAAAATATATCTTGCTATTTTTTGTAAATGCTTGCATTTAAAAACTGTATAGATTTAGACATGTTGAAATTCGAAAAGGAAAAATTGTGTTTGTAAGCTGTTAAAATTTTAGAAATCGTGAAAAGCGGGAAACTAATTTTGTTTGAATCCTGTTCATGTTTATTGAGTGGTTAGGTTTGGAAGGTATTTAAAACATTGAAGTATTCAAAATTTGAATTGTGATCAGATATGAATTTTATAATTTGTATGTGTTTTGAATTTTGTTTGGATATGAATTTTACAATTTGTATGTATTTTAAATTATTGTTTAGGAGATATAAATTTCATAATTTTAATGTATGGGAAAGTGTTCGATGTATATGTTTGTGTGTTTCTCATAGCTAGCGAGTGTTTTTGTTTGTGCTTTCCAAACTTTAAATAAATTTTGAATATTCGTATATGTTTGCGTGTTTCTCATATCCAGCTAGCATTTAATTTTTTATTGCTTTGATTTATTGTTTATGTTATATCAGTAGGAAGATTTAAATTGTGTTGAATTAGTAACATTTTTTTCATTTTATGTAGTTTGTGTAATTTACGTGGGCGAAATTTGTTTGTTTGCAAAAATAATGTGGAAAAGAGAGTTAAAAAGGAAATAGGGGGAAAAAAAGTAAACGAAGGGGGTGAAAAGGGAAAAAAATAAATGGGCCGGTACAGGCAGCCCAGCCCACTAAGGAGCCCAGCTAGCCAGCCCACAGTCAATGCGACGTCGCCGTGACGTCACGCACGGCGGAGCGGCCACGGCGGCGCGGAGATCGCCGCCGTCGAGCCGGGGCGTTCCGGGAAGCGCGGATAGGCGCAAACGACGCGCCTCGATGCGTGGACTCTTTAGGTGGCGGCGCCGCTCCGTTTGGTCGCCGGAGCGGCCGTGGCGGCGGCGAGATGGCGGCGGAGGACCGCGGCGTGGCGGCGGTGATTACCGCGCGGCCGCGTCGTCCCTGCGGCGGATCTCCGGCGAGGAGGGAGGGCAGGCGACGGCGCAGCTCGGGGTAGGCGGCGATTTGCCGGGGAGCGCCGGAGCGGCGGGGCAGCGCGGCGGCGGCGGCCGCGCGCGGGGAAGGAGAGGGGGAGGGGGAGGAGTGTGGCTGTTTTTTGGAAAAGTCCATGAAGTTTTCCGAAATCGCGTATAGGTCCCTGTCTTCGGGAATTTATGGACGGCGGGATTGATTTCTCGTAAAGTGAGGGGCTTTTCTGCAAAACCGTCACGGACGCGTGCTGTGGGCCGTCCGATCGGCGACGGACGGTCGCGCTGCAGTACTGTTCCACCTACAGTGCCCGCGGTGTTTCTGGACCGTTGGTTCGGCGATCGGACGGCGCGGAGGCGGTCTGGCACTGCTACGTCGCGCTACTGTAGCGCTACAGTGGCCGATCTTCTTCACGCCATTATATATAGTAGTAATTATATAGTAGAGATATAGTAGAGATATGCATTTTGGCTTGTGTGATACGTCAACTTTTTTGAATCATGCGAATAATTATTTTGAACTGCGTGCTTTTTTTATGTTTTCACATGGAGTTTTTTAAAACAATATAATTTTTTAAAACCTCCCGAAACATTGGAAACCTGCTGAATATATCTTAAATTAAATGAATATTTTTAAACATTGTGAACATTTTTTACTATGTGAATAATTTTGTAAATATGTGAATAATTTTTAAAACCTTGTGGTCAAACATTTTATTGCAACTTTCTAAAATATCTATCTATTATATACTAAAAGCAAAATGAGCTAGTTTTCGAGACACCATGTTAATCCACATCATCTAAATTATTTTTGACAGTTAGATCTGAAATAAGTGGTTACGATTTAATGAAACATTATTTATTGTGTAACCGTACATGTAGTTCCGTTTGACACGTTTAAATATACTAGTTGCTTTGCACGTGCAACGCACGTCTCAAAAATATAAATAACATGCGTCAGATATTCAAAAATATAAATTATATTTATTGGATATTGCATGGAAGCAAACAATGGTTCTAATATAATTCACTTACCTCAATTTTCAAACAACGGGAGATCGTTGCTTTCAGTTCTTTTGCTTACTTCTAGTTTCACTAATAAGATAAATTTGACAAAATATATGGAACATCACTAACAAAAAGTCTTGTTCAATCGTCAAAGTATTGGCTGGCAAGGAAAATCTAATGTGATGCAGATCTCCAGATTATTCATTACTCAAACATAGATAATAATTGTGCTGATTATAACGATCCATTAAAAAGTTTTACCAATATTGTACAGTACATAAGTCATTTCTTGGAACAAAATCAAGAAACAAGTGTGGGTTCCATATACGCCCAGTTCATCACTTGGGTCTATTGATAGCAAGACGGTAATACTTACTGTATATCAAAGTTACAACTTGCTCAAGCGGCTCCTTTATGCCAACCTCGAACCTTTCTTGCACTTTCAAATAAGATATATGTGAAAACCCAGTTAGCCTGCGCTGTGCTGATCCATCATCATACCAGATAAGTAGATGAAAAGGTAAATGTTTCAGTTATACAAACCTAACTGATTGAGAACCTCTGTAAATGTATAAGAAACAAATGCTTTCAAATAAGATATATGTGAAAACCCAGTTAGCCTGCGCTGTGCTGATCCATCATACCAGATAAGTAGATGAAAAGGTAAATGTTTCAGTTATACAAACCTAACTGATTGAGAACCTCTGTAAATGTATAAGAAACAAATGCTATTGCAAGGTCCTTGGTACAAAATGTCCAGCCTTCCAACCTGTGGATTTGTATATGTTAGCCATAGATAATAACAGCAAGCACGATATAGTAGTGCAAAGTTAAAACAACCGTGTGCAAATCTGTATGAGCAGGTTCAGGCAAAGTCATAGTTTGACAATACTGACATGCTAAATATCAATTCCCCTGCCAAGTAAATCTGTGCAAGTATGTACCGTACTACAGTCTGCATATTGCCTATTCGTTTCAGTTAAGGGATACATTCAGGCAGTAGCAGATCGATTACCTTGAGACGGACTTGGGTCGTCAGCTAGGCCGGGGCAAGAGGGCACATGGAGTCGACGCCGGCATGAGCGCCGATCTTGTTCGACACTCACCGGCAAGCTGCACAACTCCTCCCGCTGAAGTTCTCTCTGTCTCCCACCAACAAATCACCGGCGCAGCCGTTGCCATTGGACCCGAGGGTGGCGGTGGAGTCCGGCCTGCAGATGGGGAATGAAGAGGAGGAGGAGCGGCCGGAGACGGAACCATTTGCGGCGCGGATGCAGTTGCCGACGGTCTAGGCCCCGAAGACGCCAACAGCCTCTTCCCCCATGCCGAGAAACACCAGGCTCCGTCCGGGTTCGTCACCTGAAATTAAGCGGAGGGAGAAGCAGAGGCGTGGGAGCAGGCTTGTCTCGTTGGCGGAGCTCCCCGGCGCCGCTCCCAAGTCTCGTCGTCGTCGCCAAGGCCACCCTCCGGTGCTCCTGGCATGTCACGCCCGTCGCCGTCCTTCGTTGTGATCTTGTCTGCCCGGTCGCATCCGTCACGGCCGCCGAGGCCATGCTCCGATGCCCCTGTTTTGGGTCGCACCCGTCGCCATGCTCCATCATGCACTCATGCTCCCGGCCAAAGCAGACGCGAGGGTGCGTGTCAAGCGTTTTCTTTTCTTTTTAGCGGTGGCAATCCTTTGTAATTAACCTCAAAACGAAAAGGCGGTGGCAATTTGGTTGTATTATGTGATTGGTGGGAGGGCAAAACGGTCCAAAACGGACAATGTTGAGTTGTCAAACATTGGGACGATCTGGGCCGTTTGATCGGATATTGAACGGTCCAGATTTAAAGACACAGCTCAACACAAGTTTGCTCTTTTAATAGAAGGAGATCACGTTTTGATATTGTAAATAGTTTCCCTTATAAACGGTTGATATTCACCCAATCAACACAAGTAGTATAGAAGGAGATCACGTTTTGATATTGTAAATAGTTTCCCTTATAAACGGTTGATATTCACCCAATCAACCTGACGTCCTCCGGCCGGCTGGCCGACCGCCATTTGAACATTATTGCATGGCTAGGAAATTCTTGATCCATCGTACACTGGTCATCGCTCCGATGCTGATTAATTCGATAGTAACATCAAAGATAAAATAATATTATCCACAATACGATGCGGTACAAAAATACATAATTTACACGTACAAACAATTCAGCCAAAAGTCACGTACAAAAGATTCATAATTGATCAGGTAGGATAACAAACATTATCAATTATCAATCACGTTTGACCTTCATGGAAGAAAAGAAAGAGCATGTACGTTCTAGCTTTACATTTGAAGGAGAATATAACCGTACATTTGAAGGAGACATGGTCGGACACGGTAGAACCAATCTATCAACATAGACAATACGTTTACATGTTGCACAACACCATCTAAAAAACACGTTTGCATATGACATACATGGACTCCATTGGACCATAAAAATACAGTAACAGGAAGAAAATGGTTTATATGCATGACACTTGGTACTGATTTCCAATTTAGAATTAAACTAAATGACAAACCACAATGAAACATGAAAACAGTGACAAGAATGATTTTATTAGTTAGATTAAAATATACGACTGATTTTTTTTTTTGAAAACTTAGTCATATAACATGTTTGACAGTACTTATGTTGAGAAGATCACATTTGTCGGACGTGAATTCTCTTGATTAAGCAATGTGCGTACCTAGCTCACAAAAGAAAAAAAATTCTACCTCGAACGTGGTGGCAAATGAGACGTGGACTATCTTAGTTAAGAAATCCCATACGTTAAACATGTCTTCCGCAAGATAAATAGGTGCATTCGTTTAAAAACCCGGCTGTGTACGAGATTAGATAGCTTGGTGGCAAAGGATATGAACTGGTAGGATATGGACACATTACAAATAATGAAACTGATCATGACGTAATTTCTCTACTTTATTTATCATGTGTTTCTGAGTTCAGTTTAAATTATCTTTTGTAAAAGTTGGCCAAAGATGTAGAAATGAATATCGACATTTAACACATCGAATTATAATATGATTTTTTTACGACGATTATAATAATAATGATTTTATATTTTAGATGTTAAATTTTATATATGTTTGGTCAAATTATAAAGTTTGACTAAACAGCAGAACGCAGGTTAACTGTGTATTGAGGTTAATTGACAAATTTATTTGACAACCATTAGACCAACACAGTAAAAAATGCCTCCAGAAGTTTGTAGTCGTGGAATTTTAAAATCAATGAAGTGACGAAATTAGTCGCACTACATACATGGTTTATATGATTGAGTACATATAAAATAAAAGAATTATTAGCCTGCCATCAGACTAGCACTCTCACAAAAGGCCCGCGGGAATTTGGAGTTCTGAGTCATGAAATTTTAATATTTGTGAAGCCACAACATTAGTAAAATAAAAGAATTATTCGCCTGCCATCAGACTAGCACTCTCACAAAAGGCCCGCGGGAATTTGGAGTTCTGAGTCATGAAATTTTAATATTTGTGAAGCCACAACATTAGTGGATTTATCGATGGAAATGTTCCTCAACCTAACATTAGTGGATTTATCGATGGAAACGTTCCTCAACCTAAAAAATTACTGGCTTAGTGATACACACAGGGCTGAGTCAAGACATATTCTCCTTCCGCTGAAGGAATATTCCGATTTAATGAGACACAACGCGTCAAACCTTCAAAATTGTTGAAGATAAAACATTACTAGACGCATGCACTAATAACGGGAGCATCCCTCACACTATAAAATATTTTTATTTAACGATACACATAGTCAAGTCAACACATATTTTCGAGTGGTATGTTTGCATATTTAGTATCCACATGGTGTGTGGATATAACTTTTAATCTAAGACGTGAAAGTGCACAGTTACTTCTTATAAATTATGTTGACGGATATGCTTGCTTTGTATGGTAGACATATTCGGACTATTCTACGTGTCTTGCTCCTATCTAACGAAATCAACATAACAACACATGCTATTTTAGTTGGATTAATAGTCTTGATTGATGGTATCCAAGCTGCGTAGACATGTGACCGGGTGTGTAGAACCAATGAATAAAGATCAAGATAGGTTAAGAGTCTGAAAACCTTAGATCAGTCCTTCTCTATTTTTGATTATTGATGTATAAACATGTTAAAATATGCATAGAATAAAATAATTGGATATTTAGTAGTATATTCATAAAAAGGCCAATGTGTTACCACGTTCATTTTTCTAGAACGTTGCATACTGTGACATGGAGTGAGTGAATGAGTGGAAGAAACATCTGAACAAGATAATCCTCACTATTTAATGTGGCTTACTATTAAGAAGGATATACCATTTTATCTTAATGAAATGAATGTTTTTATCAAAGATTAAAATAAAAGAATTATTCGCCTGCCATCAGACTAGCACTCTCACAAAAGGCCCGCGGTAATTTGGAGTTCTGAGTCATGAAATTTTAATATTTGTGAAGCCACAACATTAGTTGATTTATCGATGGAAACGTTCCTCATCCTAAAAAATTACCGGCTTAGTGATACACATAGGGCTGAGTCAAGACATATTCTCCTTCCGCTGAAGGAATATTCTGATTTAATGAGACACAACGCGTCAAACCTTCAAAATTGTTGAAGATAAAACTTTACTAGACGCATGCACTAATGAAGGGAGCATCCCTCACATTATAAAATATTTTTATTTAACGATACACATAGTCAAGTCAACACATATTTTCGAGTGGTATGTTTGCATATTTAGTATCCACATGGTGTGTGGATATAACTTTTAATCTAAGACGTGAAAGTGCACAGTTACTTCTTATAAATTATGTTGACGGATATGCTTGCTTTGTATGGTAGACATATTCGGACTATTCTACGTGTCTTGCTCCTATCTAACGAAATCAACATAACAACACATGCTATTTTAGTTGGATTAATAGTCTTGATTGACGGTATCCAAGCTGCGTAGACATGTGACCGGGTGTGTAGAACCAATGAATAAAGATCAAGATAGGTTAAGAGTCTGAAAACCTTAGATCAGTCCTTCTCTATTTTTGATTATTGATGTATAAACATGTTAAAATATGCATAGAATAAAATAATTGGATATTTAGTAGTATATTCATAAAAAGGCCAATGTGTCACTGGTGGCTCTAGGTCAATAGTGCCAGAAACAATGCTTGTACGTCACACGTCAGTTGGGAACCCCAAGAGGAAGGTATGATGAGTGCAGCAGTAAGTTTTCCCTCAGTATGAAACCAAGGTTTAATCGTACCAGTAGGAAAACGAGGTTTGCTTCGAAGGTGTTGGTGAAGGAGTATAGTGCGGCGCAACACCAGGGATTCCGGTGCCAACGTGGAACCTGCACAACACAACCAAATTACTTTGCCCCAACTTAACAGTGAGGTTGTCAATCTCACCGGCTTGCTGAAAACAAAGGGTTAAACGTATCGAATGGAAAATGATGTTTGTTTGCATAAAACAGTAGAGAACAATGATTGCAGTAGATTGTATTTCAGATGTAAAAGAATGGACCGGGGTCCACAGTTCACTAGTGGTGTCTCTCCAATAAGATAACTAACATGCTGGGTAAACAAATTACAGCTGGGCAATTGACAATTGATAAGTGCATATAACATGCATGTGTGAGTTGTGGTGTCTACTATGAGATTCATTTGGGCATTACGACAAAGTACATAGACCGCTATCCAGCATGCATCTATGCCTAAATAGTCCACTTTCCGGTTAACATCCGTACCCCTTCCAGTATTAAGTTGCAAGCAACAGACAATTGCATTAAGTAATGTGCGTAATGTAAACAATACATTCATCCTTGAATAAAGCATTGCTGTTTTACCCCTAGTGGCAACAACACATCTACAACCTTAGAACTTGCTGTCACTATCCCAGGTTAAATAGAGGTTGAACCCAACTATCATGCATAAATACCCCCTCTTGGAGTTACAAGTATTCACGTGGCCAAGGCTTCAACAAGTAACGGAGAGCATGCAAGATCACAAATGACATAGACATGATAATATAATATTCAGCTCCACATAGGTATCAATATAAGTCAGATCCCAGCAAACACAACATGTAGCATTACAATAAGATGATCTTGATCATGATAGGCAGCTCACAAGATCTAAACATGATGGCACAAGTGGAGAAGACAACCATCTAGCTACTGCTATGGACCCATAGTCCAAGGATGAACTACTCACGCATCACTCCGGAGGCGGGCATGGTGATGTAGAGCCCTCCGGTGATGATTCCCCTCTCCGGCAGGGTGCCGGGAAGAGCTTCAGAAACCCCCCGAGTTAGGGTTGACGACGGCGGCGGCAGCGAATATGTTCTGGATGAAAGGCTCGGTGTTTTAGGGTTTTCGTCTCGGGGAATAAATAGGCGAAGGGGCGATGTCGGCGGACCCCCGAGGGGCCCAAACCACAGGCGCGGCGGTGGGCCCCGCCGCCATGTGGTTTGGCCACCTCGTGGCTCTCTTCGTCTCTCCTTCGGACTCCGTGTACGTGCTGGAAAAATAGGGACTGGCCTTTTGTTTCGTGCAATTCCGAGAATATTTCCAGAAGTAACTTTCTGAAACCAAAAACAGCAGAAAACAGGGAACTGGCACTGTGGCATCTTGTTAATAGGTTAGTCCCAGAAAATGCATAAAAGTGATACGAAGTGTATATAAAACATGTAGCAAATGGTATAATATAAGCATGGAACAGCAGAAATTATGGATACGTTGGAGACGTATCAAGCATCCCCAAGCTTAGTTCTACTCGTCCTCGAGTAGGTAAAACGATAACAACAAATAATTTCTGAGGAGACATGCTTTCACACAATCTTGATCAATATATTGCAAGGCTCATGTCATGAATGAAGTGACTCAAAGCAATGATCTATAGTTTGCTAACAAATAGATAAAGAGTAAACAATGAATCATATAAGCAAAAACTTTTCATGAATAGTACTTTCAAGACAAGCATCAAAAAGTTTTGCATAAGAGGTAACTCATAAAGCAATAGATTCAAAGTAAAAGGCATTGAAGCAACACAAAGGATGATTAAGTTTCAGCATTTGCTTTCAACTTGTAACATGTATATCTCATGGATAGTTGTCAACATAAAGCAATATAACAAGTGCAATAAGTAAATATGTAAGAATCAATGCACACAAAGTTGACACAAGTGTTTGCTTCTAAGATAGAAAGGAGTAGGTAAACTGACTCAACATAAAGTAAAAGATAGGCCCTTCGCAGAGGGAAGCAGGGATTAAATCATGTGCTAGAGCTTTTTAAGTTTTCGAAAGCATATAGAGAGCACAAAATAAGTATTTGAGAGGTGTTTGTTGTTGTCAACGAATGGTAGTGGGCACTCTAACCCCCTTGTCAACCAGACTTTCAAAGAGCGGCTCCCATGAAGGACGTTATTCTACCAGCAAGGTAGATCATCCCTCTTCTCTTTTGTTTACACATGTATTTTAGTTTCTTTATAGATGACACTCCTCCCAACCTTTTGCTTACACAAGCCATGGCTAACCGAATCCTCGGGTGCCTTCCAACATTCACATACCATGGAGGAGTGTCTATTGCAAAATTAAGTTGCTTACTGATAAATCAGGGCAAAACATGTGAAGAGAATTATTAATGAAAGTTGTAATTAATTGGGGCTGGGCACCCCGTTGCCAGCTCTTTTTGCAAATTATTGGATAAGCGGATGTATATGCCACTAGTCCAGGTGAAAGTCTGTCAGAAGTAAATGACAAGATTGAAAGATAAAACACCACATACTTCCTCATGAGCTATAAAACATTGACACAAATAAGGAGTAATAAAGTTTTGAATAGTTTAAAGGTAGCACATGAAATATTTACTTGGAATGGCAGGAAATACCACATAGTAGGTAGGTATGGTGGACACAAATGGCATGGGTTTTGGCTCAAGTTTTGGATGCACGAGAAGCATTCCCTCTCAGTACAGAGTTTAGGCTAGCAAGGTTGTTTGAAGCAAACACAAGTATAAACCGGTACAGCAAGAATCACATAAAAACATATTGCAAGTATTATAAGACTCTACACTGTCTTCCTTGTTGCTCAAACATTTTACCAGAAAATATCTAGACCTTAGAGAGAACAAATATGCATCCCAAGTCTCAACAAGCTCTACGGTAGTTCTCCACTACTAGGCTTTAACTACATGATGCAAGAGCTTAAACATGATCTACTTGAGAGCTCAAAACAATTGCAAAGCATCAAATCAAAACAAGACAATGATCTACAAGAATGCATATGTCTTTTCCAATACCAACTACTACATGTAGCATTTTCTTTCTTCCAAACAAACACCAATAATTTATTTAAACATAAACTCTCCAAATGATAATATAATGCAGCAAGAGAGTATTTATAAACAAGTGCTAACAGCTCGAAGAGATGCATGAAAAACAGGAGCTAAAAGCACTGCAGTAGCTAGTTAAGAATACTCAACAAATATAAGTGAAGAACATGAGTATTCACATGAAAAAGCGGAGCGTGTCTCTCTCCCACACAAGGATTGCTAGGATCCGAATTTATTCAAACAAAAACAAAAAAAAACACACAGACGCTCCAAGTAAAGCGCATAAGATGTGAAAGAATTAAAATATAGTTTCACTAGAGATGACCTGATAAGTTTGTTGATGAAGAAGGGGATGCCTTGGGCATCCCCAAGCTTAGACGCTTGAGTCTCTCTGAATATGGTTGGGATGAACCACGGGGGCATCCCCAAGCTTAGGCTTTTCACTCTTCTTGATCACATAATATCACCCTTCTCGCTTGATCCTTGAAAACTTCCTTCACACCAAACTCAAGACAGTTCTCATTAGAGGGTTAGTGCATAATCAAAAATTCTCATATTCTGTAATGATACAATCAATCCCAAAGCTTCTGGACATTAGCTACAGCCACCAATGCTTTGTGGAGCAAAGAAATCCACACAAACACAGTAAAAGAGCGAATGCAAAACAAAAGGCAGAATCTGTCAAAAACAGAACAGTCTGGAATGACGAATTTTTTCGAGGCACTTAAGTTGCTCAGATGGATCTGGCCTAAAATAATGAAAGTTGCGTACATATCTCAGGAATATGCGTGATTTTTTCAGAATTTTTTGAATTTTCTACAGGGAGATAAGCTCAAATCCGTGACAGCTAAAAATCTGTCACTGCGCAGAAATCCAAATCTTGCATCAACTTTCAATATAGAACTTTACTTGGCACAACATTGCGATAAAATAAAGATACAAAGGAGTTGCTACAGAAGTAACAAAACTCCTTGAGAAAAACTAAAAATAAAAGATAAAGGGTTGCCTCCCTAAAGCGCTTTCTTTAATGCCTTTAGCTAGGCTAAAAGATTTTAATGATGCTCTCATAGGAATAGAACTTGAAAAACAAAAGAGAGCATCAAGAGGCAAATATCAAACGCATTTAAGTCTAACCCACTTTCTATGCAAGGGAACCTTGTAACAAAATAAATTATTGAAGCATAAAGCAACTAGCATAGAAAGATGAAACAAGTACAACTTCAAAACTTTCAACATAAAGAGAGGTGTTTTAGTGACTTGAAAACTTTTATAACCATATTTTCCTCTCTCATAATAACTTTCAGTAGCATCATGAACAAACTCAACTATATAACTATCACATAAAGCATGCTTTTCATGATCTACAAACACATAATTTTTATTAAGTTCAAAAACAGTGGGGTCATTAAACCCACTTTTGACAATAGTAGTATAATAAATATCATTAGGCAATATAGGACCATCATCAAGAGCATTATCATATATAGCATTAGGGAGCCATTGTTTTATTTCTGAAATTTCGTTTTCTTGAGTCAAGGAGCTTGTTACGTAAAATTTATCAAAAGGAGATATTTCAAAAGAATCATGGCATTCAACAATATAACACTCTTCCTCCTTAGGTAGGCATGGAGGGCAATTAAATAGTGTAAGAGTTGAAGAGTTACTGTCATTAGAAGGTAGATCCTCCTTTTGTTCTTCACTCTCCTCCTCTTTTCATCCAATGAGATCACAGTTTCAGCAATTTCCTCTTCCTCAGGTTCCTGCAAGGCACAAGTTTCATCTTTTTGAGGAAACATCCTCTCAAGATGTTCAGTAATGTAAGAATTATTATCCTTGTAGGTATCACAACAATATTTAAGTATGGCAATACATTCAGATTTATAAGGGGCATCAGTTTTATGTTCAAGATAAGAACTAATTTCAAGGGCACCCTTAAAAACAATAAACTCTTCAATTTGTTCAAGATTACCAAAATCATAGTTTCCTTTAGCATAGGCAGCCAAGGTTTCATTATCAGTATACTCACATTGGAAAGGGAGATGTTTGTGCCTTCTATAGCAAAGAGATTCATTAAAGCAGTAGGATTCATCATATGTAGAACACAAGTTCTTAGCAAAACCATTCAATCTTCTTATTTGTTCCCATAGATGTTTTCCTTTTGGAGAGAAGCGGTAATTCTTATAACGAGACCCAGTTTCATAGAGATAAGACATTGAAAACAACTAGTCATAATAGTAATTCGAAATAAAAAGGAACTAATTTTTTTGTGTTTTTGATAAAGAGAGCAAACAAGACTAAATAAAAATAAACTAAGCAAGACAAATAACAAAGTAAAGAGATTGGGTGTGAGAGACTCCCCTTGCAGAAGCAATTCGGTTTTCCCCGGCAACGGCGCCAGAAAACGTGTTGGTGGCTCTAGGTCAATAGTGCCAGAAACAATGCTTGTACGTCACACGTCAGTTGGGAACCCCAAGAGGAAGGTATGATGAGTGCAGCAGTAAGTTTTCCCTCAGTATGAAACCAAGGTTTAATCGACCAGTAGGAAAACGAGGTTTGCTTCGAAGGTGTTGGTGAAGGAGTGTAGTGCGGCGCAACACCAGGGATTCCGGTGCCAACGTGGAACCTGCACAACACAACCAAATTACTTTGCCCCAACTTAACAGTGAGGTTGTCAATCTCACCGGCTTGCTGAAAACAAAGGGTTAAACGTATCGAATGGAAAATGATGTTTGTTTGCATAAAACAGTAGAGAACAATGATTGCAGTAGATTGTATTTCAGATGTAAAAGAATGGACCGGGGTCCACAGTTCACTAGTGGTGTCTCTCCAATAAGATAACTAACATGCTGGGTAAACAAATTACAGCTGGGCAATTGACAATTGATAAGTGCATATAACATGCATGTGTGAGTGTGGTGTCTACTATGAGATTCATTTGGGCATTACGACAAAGTACATAGACCGCTATCCAGCATGCATCTATGCCTAAATAGTCCACTTTCCGGTTAACATCCGTACCCCTTCCAGTATTAAGTTGCAAGCAACAGACAATTGCATTAAGTAATGTGCGTAATGTAAACAATACATTCATCCTTGAATAAAGCATTGCTGTTTTACCCCTAGTGGCAACAACACATCTACAACCTTAGAACTTGCTGTCACTATCCCAGGTTAAATAGAGGTTGAACCCAACTATCATGCATAAATACCCCCTCTTGGAGTTACAAGTATTCACGTGGCCAAGGCTTCAACAAGTAACGGAGAGCATGCAAGATCACAAATGACATAGACATGATAATATAATATTCAGCTCCACATAGGTATCAATATAAGTCAGATCCCAGCAAACACAACATGTAGCATTACAATAAGATGATCTTGATCATGATAGGCAGCTCACAAGATCTAAACATGATGGCACAAGTGGAGAAGACAACCATCTAGCTACTGCTATGGACCCATAGTCCAAGGATGAACTACTCACGCATCACTCCGGAGGCGGGCATGGCGATGTAGAGCCCTCCGGTGATGATTCCCCTCTCCGGCAGGGTGCCGGGAAGAGCTTCAGAAACCCCCCGAGTTAGGGTTGACGACGACGGCGGCAGCGAATATGTTCTGGATGAAAGGCTCGGTGTTTTAGGGTTTTCGCGTCTCGGGGAATAAATAGGCGAAGGGGCGATGTCGGCGGACCCCCGAGGGGCCCAAACCATATGCAGGCGCGGCAGGAGGTGGGCCCGCGCCTACATGTGGTTTGGCCGCCTCCTGGCTCCTCTTCGTCTCTCCTTCGGACTCCGTGATGGTGCTGGAAAAATAGGGACGTGGCCTTTTGTTTCGTGCAATTCCGAGAATATTTCCAGAAGTAACTTTCTGAAACCAAAAACAGCAGAAAACAGGGAACTGGCACTGTGGCATCTTGTTAATAGGTTAGTCCCAGAAAATGCATAAAAGTGATACGAAGTGTATACAAAACATGTAGCAAATGGTATAATATAAGCATGGAACAGCAGAAATTATGGATACGTTGGAG
The DNA here is from genome assembly GCA_947311845.1 of Poa pratensis. NCBI lineage: Eukaryota > Viridiplantae > Streptophyta > Magnoliopsida > Poales > Poaceae > Poa > Poa pratensis. The sequence continues at coordinate 27,824,679 of CAMZMU010000095.1, forward strand.
ACGTATCTGTCACCACGTTCATTTTTCTAGAACGTTGCATACTGTGACATGGAGTGAGTGAATGAGTGGAAGAAACATCTGAACAAGATAATCCTCACTATTTAATGTGGCTTACTATTAAGAAGGATATACCATTTTATCTTAATGAAATGAATGTTTTTATCAAAGATTAAAATAAAAGAATTATTCGCCTGCCATCAGACTAGCACTCTCACAAAAGGCCCGCGGTAATTTGGAGTTCTGAGTCATGAAATTTTAATATTTGTGAAGCCACAACATTAGTGGATTTATCGATGGAAACGTTCCTCAACCTAAAAAATTACCAGCTTAGTGATACACACAGGGCTGAGTCAAGACATATTCTCCTTCCGCTGAAGGAATATTCTGATTTAATGAGACACAACGCGTCAAACCTTCAAAATTGTTGAAGATAAAACTTTACTAGACGCATGCACTAATGACGGGAGCATCCCTCACACTATAAAATATTTTTATTTAACGATACACATAGTCAAGTCAACACATATTTTCGAGTGGTATGTTTGCATATTTAGTATCCACATGGTGTGTGGATATAACTTTTAATCGAAGACGTGAAAGTGCACACTTACTTCTTATAAATTATGTTGACGGATATGCTTGCTTTGTATGGTAGACATATTCGGACTATTCTACGTGTCTTGCTCCTATCTAACGAAATCAACATAACAACACATGCTATTTTAGTTGGATTAATAGTCTTGATTGACGGTATCCAAGCTGCGTAGACATGTGACCGGGTGTGTAGAACCAATGAATAAAGATCAAGATAGGTTAAGAGTCTGAAAACCTTAGATCAGTCCTTCTCTATTTTTGATTATTGATGTATAAACATGTTAAAATATGCATAGAATAAAATAATTGGATATTTAGTAGTATATTCATAAAAAAGGCCAATGTGTCACCACGTTCATTTTTCTAGAACGTTGCATACTGTGACATGGAGTGAGTGAATGAGTGGAAAAAACATCTGAACAAGATAATCCTCACTATTTAATGTGGCCTACTATTAAGAAGGATATACCGTTTTATCTTAATGCAATGAATGTTTTTATCAAAGATAACTCACCTACCATATTGATCTAACATCGTCCAAAAACCTATACTTCAATTTACTGATTCAATATCACCTTACATCTGTTCTTCAACATATGGCATGATAATCCTTTGCCCATAAATTATAGATCGCCAAATATGCACTCGCATGCATGCTATTTTTCTTAGCAAAACATTTGCGATAGTTGTAGAACGATTTTGTTTATTGTCACATATTCGGAAATATTATGATATCGATGAAACCATATTTACGTTTTGAACACTTTCAACCATGGACATATGTTGCCCTCGCATTTGCGAGGGCCACCATGCTAGTTAATTTTAACAAAGAAATACATAAAAATAAAAACCAGAAAAAGAAACAAGAACAAAGTAAATAAGAAAAAGGAACAAAACAACATGAAAGAAACAGTGAAAAACAAAAAGGAACATAACAAACAAAACCCAATTGGGCCACCAATGAGATATGTAGCTGTTGAGAAATCTATGTTTCGTTATTGGGAACTCCTATTTGCCGCATTTAGCGACAAAAAAAGCAGAGGCGGAGCAGGTATGGTCCTTCAGGATGACCTCATAGCCGCCGTGTATGCAACTGTTGTGCAGAGGCTGAGTGTGGACTCTATGTATCCTCTCGATGTAAACTGATGAGTTCACTAAAAAGTGCCCTTTATCGAAGAAAAAAATCTAGCGCAAGTATCACAAATATGTGTTTTACGCATGTGATTCTTTACCTTTGCCCCGGTTTTTACGGTGTGGGTCAAGTCAAGAGAACCGACGCACGGCTAGTGAAAGCGAACACAGAGTTTTGGAAAAAGTTGTGCTGGATCTGGATCGAAACAATGCTCTGAACACCAATTTACTACGGGATAATTGATGATAACCCCCCCAGGTACCATTATGTTTGCTCAAATGCCCCTTTTATGTGTCACTGACATGTGGGGTTTAAGTGGCTTGGTGGGTTATCAGTAGGCCAACACACGCAACCATGTGCAATTCCAGCCTAGGTGGTTGGTGTCGGCAAGACAGTCTGCAACCTTTTCTTCATTGTATGCAGGTTCCTGTCTCTATGCAGATGCTGAGATGCATATGTCTTGGTCTGTAGTCCCCACGCACACCAAAACACCGCTTTCATCGTCTCTCATTAGTCAACTGGCGTTGGCCGGAGCGAGAGCGGCCATGGAGATCATGGAAGCTACCGTGTCGAGAAGCCACACGTCGTGTTCTTCCCTTTCCCAGCGCAGGGCCACATCAAGCCGACGCTCCAGCTGGCCAAGCTCCTCCACCACTGCCATGGCTTTCAGGTCACCTTTGTCCACACCGAGCACAACGGCCGTCGCCTCCTCCGCTCGCGCGGCGCCGGAGCGCTCGCCGGGATCCCCGGATTCCGCTTCGCTACCATCCCTGACGGCCTGCCCCCGACCGAGTTGGACGCCACACAGGAAATGGGCGCCCTGTTTTCCACCATGGGGACCTTGGGCCCGCACTTCAGGAAGCTCGTCTCGGATCTCCCGCCTGTGTCCTGGGTCATCTCCGACATTGGGCACGTCCTGTCCACGGCCAAGGACATGGGCCTTCCCTGTGTTACTCTCTGGACTGCCAGCACGTGCAGCTTCATGGCGTGCCTGCAGTTGCAGACGCTTGTCGACAGGGGAATTGTTCCCCTCAAAGGTGAGATTTGATGATCACATAAGCCTTAATACACCATTAGTGATTTGCTGTTGGTGACTGGCACCAAGAATTATTTCCCACGCCAAACTGAGTTGGGATCACTGAAACAACAAATGAGATTTAGGCAACCTTTTATACGAGATGGAATACAATCACTTACTTTGACAAACAGATGTTGAGCAGCTAAGCAATGGACATCTGGACGACACGGTGCTGGACTGGGGTGCTGGGGATGCCAAAAGACATTCGTCTGAGAGACTTTCTGGGCTTCGTCCGCACCGCGGACTCTGACGACTTCGTTCTCAAAGCCATGTTGCGCTCAACGGATTGCAAGAGGACCATTCCATCTGCCGTCATCCTTCACACCTTCGACGAGCTCGAGCGGGAAGTGATCGCTGCGATGTCGTCCATCCTTCCACCTATCTACACCGTCGGGCCATTGCCGCTCCTCCTTGGTCAAGTCGCCGACGGTGTGGTCGACACCATGGGGTCAAGCCTTTCCAAGGAGAACCACGCCTGCTTAGAGTGGCTCAATGGCAAGCGGCCAAGCTCCGTGGTCTATATAAGCTTCGGGAGCATAACGACGCTGACGACTCAACAACTGGTAGAGTTCGCATGGGGTTTGGCTAACAGTGAAAAAGAGTTCTTGTGGGTGATCAGAAATGACCAGGTGAACAACGGCGGCGACCCTCTTGCTGTGCTGCCCTCGGAGTTCTTGAAGGAGACCAAGGAAAGGAGCTACATGACGAGCTGGTGCCCGCAAGAGGCGGTGCTTCGGCACGAGGCGATCGGCTCGTTCCTGACTCACTGTGGGTGGAACTCGGTTCTGGAGAGCATCAGCGCTGGCGTGCCAATGCTGTGTTGGCCATTCATCGGCGATCAGTACACGAACACGAGGTACGTATGCTCGGAGTGGGGCATCGGCTTGGAGATCAGCTCCAACGTCAATAGAAATGAGGTGAAGGTGGCCATCGTGGAGATGATGGACGGGAACAAGGGAAAGGAGATGAAGAGAACGGTGATGGGATGGAAGGAGAAGGCAATTGTGGCCGCGCTGCAAGGTGGGCCATCTTGGGTAAATTTGGAGAAACTTGTCAACGAAATACTTACTCTACCTCCAAAGAAATACGACTAGGCTGGTGTGGTGTGTGTGTATATTTGTAATAATTCATGACACATAGTTTCTATGAAATTGTTGTGATCCTTATCGGAACTTTATTTTTTTGGTTAATTAGTTGTCAAAAAATAATTAAATGTTTTTTTGAAACGAGGCAAAAGCTTTGCCTTTTTATATTAATATAGGAGAAGCAAACACGATACAGCCGAAGCCAAAAAAAAGAACCATACATGGCCTACTAAACGAGAGAAAAGTATCCCCGCGAGGATCCAGATCATCCTACTAAACGAGATAAAAGTATCCCGCGATGTAAAATAATTAAATGTGGATTAACCATTTTGTGGGCATAAATGCAGATTAATTGATGGGTGGTATATTGATTTTCAGCATAAATGCAACTTAGTGATAAGTCATATGTTTACTATCTTTGTCCCAATATCTAAAGGAAATTGGCAACAATATAACGTAAAACTAAAGTAACAAGACTGTATGAACAACTTCAACCTAATATGATTACATGCTACATAGAGTAACCATCAAATGCAGACAATATGATACCTATTCTTTCTGCCAGCGAGCCAAAAGAAATTGCATCATTGAGTTTCAAAAAACAAAGCAAAAAACAGAATGAACAAATGCATCTGGTATCCAGATATATCTTCCATGTTAATTACATGCTATTTGTAAGCCCACCTGGTATTCTCCAATATATCGACCCGGAACTAAGAAAATCATTTGTTTGATACTATTGATTACGTTGATACTAGTACTCTAATACACGTATTATTGTATATTCGTAAATTAGTTACACTATTATGATTCGTGTTTTCTTCATATTTCCATCACATACATGTATTACACTTTTTCATCAATTTTTGTGTTTCCAATCCTTCATAATTTCAGAGGATTTGAAAACTTGCCATCCAAGCTGGCAAGGAAATACATGCCAATGAGAGCGTCACTGAGGATAGGAAGGAGAGGGCTAAAATAAATGTTATATTATTTTTTGAAAATAGATGACATTCTGCAAATTATGCAGTTATTATCAATACATTATGGAAATAAAAAGGGAAAATAAAATCATTAAACTTCTGTTGAAACATATTTTACATTGTTTATTTATTCACTGGGATAAGAGTATAAGACTCATATTAAATAATGGTGAAAGTTTCATCCTATAAGTTGTCCATGTAAAACCTCAAAGAATTGCCAGAACATCGCTGCATCTCAGATCAGTCCCATGTTGGAGTAGAAAGATTTGCTAAGAGTAAAATGAAAATGCTTATTGCTTAGTTAGCCTACATATTAGCTAGGATAAACAATTTTTTATTCCACTCAACTAATAATATTTTTTTTGTCCATTCAAAGAGTTACATAAACATCTTATAGCATTTGCTCATGTGGAAACTATGATTGTAACTCGGTCACAATATAAAGTCAGTTTGAATGTTTTTTTCAACTAAAACCCTAGTACTCTATTATTTGGACCATTTTTTTTTTGACCATGAAGACTGCAGGCAGCGTATTTATTAATTAGAGCACACTGCACAATATTACAAGGGTTAGGAGCAAGACTAACTACTTGTTAAGGAATTAGGAAGTTTACAACAAAGAATCTATCCATAAGGGAAACTGTGTAGAATGCTTAGACTTCACCCTATGCAAGTGCAAGGTGACCTCATGCTTGAATCTGCTGCGCCACCTGAAGGATGGGAGTACATTTTAAAAAATGGCTTGATTACGCTGCTTCTAGATATTTGGACCATAGTTCATAGATTTTTCTAACTATAACCGGATTACAATATACAAACAGTCCGCGTCTTTGAACTTTTAGAGGTTATGTAAATTACATAATAATAATTTACTCACTAAAAATGATTTAAAATTTTCTCAAAACATGATATTTTATTTAGGATAAATCATATTAAAACCTATTGTATAATTGATTACCCATGAAACCACAATTTATTTCTCAGCGAATTTAAACATAATAAGAAGATGCCCTCGCATTTGCTAGGGCCACCATACTAGTTAGACATAGAGAAACAAATATTTAACATACTTAAAACAAATCACCATTATAATCGAACAAAAAATTAGCGCCCGTGAAACACATCCCTGCTTCCAGATAAATATGAACTGAATGGAAAAATGTAAATCCAAAGAAAAAGAAACATAACTTTTTTTTCCGAGAATAACTCGGGGGGGGGGGGGGGGGGGGGGAGGAGCCCCACCGCTTGTTATATTACCGAAAAGTAGCCTGGCGGGCCATGTTCTTACAACAGAATAGCAGTTTTACAGGGGGATACAGGGGAGAGAGAACAATGAAAATACAAGAAAAAAGACAACTAGAAGAGGGAAAGCAAGAGCCACCCAGAGACACAAGAGGTGAGGGGTGTAGTCGAGGGATCACAATGCCGAGACTCGGCAATCAGCCTCACGCACCGCACCGGCATGCAACTCGAACCCCACGGCACAACTCAGGAGCACCACCATCATCATCGGATCGGAGTGTCAAGCCTAGCACCTGGCACAACCTAGATAGGGAGCTCCGCCACGAAGATCGAGATGAAAAGCCAGTGGGGGAGACATACATTGTGTCGTCCATTAGCAAAGGTGAGCCGAGACGCCACCAAGAGCACGAAGCACCCACACCGCAACGGCAACCGAGGGAGGCTTTCGGGCAAGCACATCAACGGAGCCGAGACCACGCGAAGGCTAGCCGAGAAGAGAAACACACCGCCGTCGGCCCCAAGCTGGCCGCACCACCACACCAAACGCAACACCAGCAACCCCGCGCAGCAACAAAAGCCATCGTTCGGGTCCCCAAGATGACGCCTCCAAGGAGGAAGTGTTGTCGAGGACACAACACCATCATCCGATCCGGCAAGCCGGATCTTAGGTTTTCACCCGGATACCGCAAAACAGAGTACTGTAGGTGATGTAGCTCCACAACGGCACCTCCTGCGAGGAAACAGTGTCCAAATGACACCGTTGCCGCCGGCAACGACAAAGTCGATGCAGGATTCTCACCCGAAGTTTGAGCACATCCCTACAGCAAGACGGCAGACGACCACCAACAGCAACCGCCGAAGTCCACCGCACCTCGCGGAGACCATACACGGTCAAGCATCAGCATTAGGCACCAGATCCACCAGGGCCGCGGACGCAGCACAACCCACCGTTCCCGCCGAGCACCATGCCGGCGAGGAGCAGAGGAGCCCTGCCCGAGGCCACGAACCACCGTGGTTCGGGCAGCAGCCCTACATCGCGTCCCGACGCGCACCGTGCGCGCCACCACGCGGCTGCCGGAGGAGGCTGGATCGGAGCACCCACAACGCCGAACAAGAAGCGGGAAGACCTTGCTGCTGCAGCACCGCCACCACCTATCAGCACCGCCCGCCAAACCACCGGCCGACCCCACCTCGACCACCAGCCAGTAACACCCGAGTCTGGGAAGGGAACCCCAGATCCACTCCCACCCTGCGCCAGCCCGCACCCGGGCGACCAGCGACGGGCCGCTGCGCTCAGGAAGCCGGACCGGTGGGCAGGGCCACCACGACGCTGTGGACGAGCGCCGCCCGCGCGCGAGTCAGGGAGCACCGGTGAGGGAGCCGAGGGGGCGCGACGAGCGGGATCTGCCGCCCCAGATGGCCGAGACGCCGCGCAGCAGAGCCGCGCCGCCGCCGTCAGCCGCACGAGCTTTGCTCGCCGGCGTCCTCCGGCGGGGGGGGGGGGGGGGGGGGGGGGGGGGGGGGAGGGTGGGGAAAAGGTGGGTGGCGGCGGGGCGAGTTAGGTCGCCCGCGAGTCGCCTGGGCGTGGCGACGCGCAGGGAGGAAAAAAAAAGAACCTTTCAAGAAACATAACTTAAAAGTAGAACCATTATTAGAAACTCAACTAAGAAAAAAAGAGACGAGAAAACAAAATAGAGAAGAAAGAAAATATAGTGAAGGAAACATACCTAGATTTGGAAGAAGCACATGATCCGTGTGATAGGCTGTGATTAGTGGAGGTGCCAATGACATAGATCGATCACATGGCCTGGACGAAGGGTTTTTCATCTATGCATGCAGGAAACGTACCGCGTGGTCCTGCGACGTCGACTGGTCCCTGCAAGGCACTGGCGAATTGCGATTCCACGGTAAGAATCATAAGTTCCATATATGATCGCACGCAGCACACCGCTGCTGCTCACAATCCTCGTCTCAACTTTTGTTGATCTCTCTTTAGTCGAGTCGCGTTGGAGATTTGGAGTGAGAGAGAGGCCATGGAGATCCTGGAAGCAGGCGTCCAGAAGCCTCACGCGGTGATCTTCCCTTTCCCAGCGCAGGGCCACATCAAGCCGGCGCTCCAGCTGGCCAAGCTCCTCCACCATTGCCATGGCTTTCAGGTAACCTTTGTACACAACGAGCACAACCGCCGTCGCCTCCACTCGCGCGGACCCAGCGCGCTCTCAGGGATCCCCGGGTTCAACTTCGCGGCCGTCCCGGACGGCCTGCCCCCGTCCGAGTTGGACGCGTCACAGGACATGGGTCCCCTGCTGTCCGCCATGGAGACCATGGGTTTGCACTTCAGGAAGCTCGTCTCGGATCTCCCGCCTGTGTCCTGCGTCATCTCCGACATGGGGCCCGTCTTGCAGACGGCCAAGGAGATGGGCCTTACCTGTGTCAGCTTCTGGACTGCCAGCGCGTGCGGCTTCATGGCGTGCCAGCAGTGCCAGACGCTTGTCGACATGGGAATTGTTCCTCTCAAAGGTAAGCTTTGAAAATCAGATCAGCCTTAATCCCCCATAAGTGATTTGCTATTGCTGTGTGGCATGATGAATTATTTTTCAAGCCAAACTGAGTTGGGATCATTGATACTATAAAAAAGATTTAGGCAACTTTTTATGCCGTGGAGATGGAATGCAATCACTTACAACTAGTTACTACCGATGCTTTCTTTGACAAACAGATGTTGAGCAGCTAAGCAATGAATATCTGGACAACACGGTCCTAGACTGGGTGCCGGGGATGCCAAAAGACATCCGCCTGAGAGACTTCCCGAGTTTCATCCGCACCACGGACGCTGACGACCCCGTTCTCAAATGCATCCTGCGCTCAGTGACTTTCAAATGGGCCACTCCATCTGCCGTCATCGTTCACACCTTCGACGAGCTCGAGTGGGAAGTGATTGCTGCGATGGCGCCCATCCTGCCACCTATCTACGCTGTCGGGCCATTGCCACTCCTCCTCGGTCAGGTCTCCGATGGTGTGGTCGACACAATGGAATCAAGCCTTTCTAAGGAGAACCACGCCTGCTTGGAGTGGCTCGAGGGCAAGCGGACAAACTCTGTTGTATACGTGAGCTTCGGGAGCATAACGACCCTGACAAGTCAACAATTGGTAGAGTTCGCGTGGGGTTTGGCTAGCAGTGAAAAAGAGTTCTTGTGGGTGATCAGAAATGACCAGGTGAATAATGCCGCCGGCGACAACCCTCTCGCTGTGCTGCCATCAGAGTTCTTGGAGGAGACCAAGGAAAGGAGCTACGTGACGAGCTGGTGCCCACAAGAGGCGGTGCTTCGACACGAGGCGATTGGTGCATTCCTAACGCACTGTGGATGGAACTCGGTTCTGGAGAGCATCAGCGCTGGGGTGCCGATGTTGTGTTGGGCGTTTGCCGCCGATCAACACACGAACAGGAGGTACGTTTGCTCAGAGTGGGGCATCGGCTTGGAGATCAGCACTAATGTCGAGAGAAATGAGGTGAAGGCGACCATCGTGGAGATGATGGATGGGGACAAAGGAAAGGAGATGAAGAGAATGGTGATGGGATGGATGGAGAAGGCAACCGTGGCTGCACTGCCAGGTGGATCATCTTGGGCAAATCTGGAGAGAGTGGTCGACGAGGTACTTACTGTACCTCCTGTGAAGATTACAAAGGAATATGCCTAGGGTTGTGATGTGTATATTTGTAATAATTTATGGCAAGCATGATTTGTGATGTCTATCGAAACTTCGTTGGTTGTTCAGTTGTCAATAATATAATTAAATGGAGATCTTGTTTGGCATAAATGCAGATTATTGATGGGTGATCTGTATCTATAGTGAACACCCAACTACACCATTTTGCAACAAAGTATATTATTGTGCTACCACAGTACGACCTGACGTTGTGGGACTTGGCTCGCATACTCCGCTCCCTCCAATTGTACCCCCAGCACACATACAGCTGCTCACACAATTTCCTTTTACCATCGAAAAACAGAATAATCAGTTGGTCGCACCTTCTCTCTCCTAGGCTCCGGCTGATTTTCCTGTAAAAAAAACACTCCGTCCTTTACCTTCAACACAAGAGAGAAGTCGTTGCACGAGCTGAAAAGTTGTGCCTTAACGACGGCAGGTGGTCGAGAATCATCTGCGGAGGGATATCAGCAAGCTGGGAGCGGAGTCCATACCGCGAGGTGAGTCTTGGGGCGGACTGGAAGAGGGGGACGAGTGGCAAAGTGCTTGGTGATTGTGCTCCCTGTCCAAACTTCATGGTTGTTTATGGGTCAAGAACATAATTTAATGCAGATTATTGTTTTGTTGGTAATGCAAATTGTTGATGGTGATCATATCTACATTGAATACCCAACTACTTTGTTGCTTGACAAAATATTTATTGTTGTGGTGCTATTAAATTCTAGGATTACTCTTAATAGATATTAAGGGTGTGACCCCTGTCCAAACTAATGGTTGTTTATGAGTCAAAAAATAATACTCAAGAAAACATGCAATAAAAAGAAATGGGTGAGAAAATGTTCAAGACAAAGGTAAACGGCCTATACCAGTTGGTTCAGTAAAATTTCGGCAAGCATTCAGCTCACAACTATAAGAGGGATAGTCTAAACATGTACTACCAATTCCCAAGCCATAAGGGACCAAATAAAAATATATATAGCTGCATGGAAAGCCATTGCCTGCTAGGATGTTAATATTTTAATTAGCATTAGCTTAAACAATCATACCTGCATATAAAGGAAATACTAATGCAAAGATATGTAATCAACCAATCCTCCAAAAATATTATCAGAGATTTAGAGTCTAGATACTATTATCTAAAACGAGACAAGTTGAATGAGAATGTACTGGTGATTACTGGGGGCTCATTTGGGACAAATTCTCTGTCTATCGTCAACAATAGCAAATGATCATATACCTGAGCATAAGGATCACTCCAATGGGGTGACGCATCGAGTCCGCGGGGGCCAAAACATGGCCCAACGGGGCGACGCAAACGGACCGCGGTCCGTTTTTTGGTCCGCCGCGACGCATTCCTGGCCCAAATTTGGGTCACCGATGCATCGGCCCCGGACGCGCGGCGGAGCGCTTTTGTGTCCTGCCCTAGTCCGCCCCTGACTCGCAAATCAGTCCATTCCCCACCCTCCTCCTCCTCTCTCACCCCTCTCGCCGCCACAGCGCCGCCGCTCCCTCGATTTGGCACTGCAGGCCATTCCGGGGACGCCGTCTACTGCTCCTCTTCCCCGCCGTCACCGGAGCAGCTTCCTCACCGCCACGACCGGTGAATCTTGCGGCCATCTCTCCTCGCAGCGCCCGCGACACACACGCCGCCCACAAGGTGTTCGGCCGCTCGCCCCGGCAAGAACTCAGGTACGAACTCGGCAATGGATAGCTCGGATGAGTGGTACTACAAGAACTACATCCTCTACAACCAGTCATCATCGGACGATTCCTCCGACAATGAGAGTGACGGCCTGGTTGCCACCCTCATCGTCAACGAGTACATAGAGAGGATGCGGCTGGTGTTCCTAGGGTCGTTGTCGGGCCATTCTCCTGCTCTGGACCGGAACCGGAGAGCTGGCCAAATCCAGCTGTATGGGGACTACTTTCGTCCCCATAAACCCACGTATCCTCCCAAGGTTTTCCGGCACCATTTCCGGATGAGAAGATCTTTGTTCAACCGTATCCGGTTGGGGGTGATGCATTTTTATGACTATTTCATATGCAAGCCCGATGCATGTGGTACCCTCGGCTTCTCGTCGTACCAGAAGTGCACCGCCGCCGTTCGTATGCTTGCATATGGAATTGCCGGTGATCTTGTGGACGAGTACGTGCGGATGAGTGAGTCCACGTGTCTAGAAGCAATGTACAAGTTTTGTAGAGCTGTGGTGCAGGTGTTCGGCCCGGAGTACTTGAGGGAGCCCAATGCTGCGGACATGACCCGGCTTTTGGCCATCAACGAGGCCAGAGGGTTCCCTGGGATGATTGGCAGCATAGATTGTATGCACTGGGAGTGGAGAAACTGCCCATTTGCTTGGCAGGGGCAGTACAAGGGCCATGTTGGGGCGTGCACGGTCGTGCTTGAGGCCGTGGCATCACAAGATTTGTGGATTTGGCACTCGTTTTTTGGCATGTCCGGCTCCCACAATGACCTCAATGTGCTGCAGTGGTCTCCGGTGTTCAACAGGCTCTCCAATGGCATGGCACCCCAGGTGACTGATTGCGTGGATCACACGTTCGCTGGGAGACCCCAAGAGGAAGGTATGAAGCAGTGTAGCAGCAGTTTCTCTCAGTATGAAACCAAGGTTTAATCGAAACAGTAGGAGTAAGAAATCACTTCTGAAGGTTGTCAGTGGCGCGCTGACGTGGAATCTGCACACAACACAATCAAACTATTTTGACCCAACGAAACAGTGAGGTTGTCAATCTCACCGGCTTGCTGAAAACAAAGGATTAAACGTATGGTGTGAAAAACAGTAGTAAATTGCAGAGAATGAAAAGGAACAGTGTTTGCAGTTGGTTGTATTATCAGTGTAAAAGAATGGACCGGGGTCCACAGTTCACTAGTGGTGTCTCTCCATAAAAGATAACTAACATGCTGGGTGAACAAATTACAGCTGGGCAATGACAAAATATTGAGCGCATGACAATGCATATATATGACATGATGATTACTATGATATTCATGTGGGCATTACGATAAAATACATAGACCGTTATCCAACAGCGTCTATGACTAATAATCCACCGCCAGGTTGTCATACCGAGTTCCCCGTTGGTATTAAGTTGCAAGCAACGGATAATTGCATTAAGTAATGTGCGTAAAGTAAACAAATGCATTAGACCTAACGGCGTACCCTTAAGCCAAGCATCGGTTATTTTTATCCCTAGTGGCAACAGCACATCCACAATGTTAGAAGTTATTGTCACTCTCCCAGATTACCGGAGGCATGAACCCACTATCTAGTATAAATACTTACTCTTAGAGTTACAAGTATCTACTTGGACAAAGCATCTACTAGTAACGGAAAGCATGCAAGATCATAAATAACATATAAGATAGATTGATAATCAACTTGACATAGTATTCAATATTCATCGGATCTCAGCAAACACAACATGTAGTATTACAATAAGATGATCTTGATCATGATAGGCAGCTCACAAGATCTAAACATGATAGCATAAAGTGGAGAGACAACCATCTAGCTACTGCCATGGACCCGTAGTCCAATGATGAACTACTCACGCATCACTACAGAGGCAGGCATGGTGATGTAGAGCCCTCCGGTGATGATTCCCCTCACCGGCAGGGTATCGGGAAGAGCTTCTGAATCCTCCCGAGCTAGGGTTGACGGCGGCGGCGTCTTTAGAACTTTTCGTGGATAATGGCTCAGGTGTTTAGGGTTTTCGCGTCGAGAAGAATAAATAGGCGAAAGGGCGGCGGCTGCGGAGCCACGAGGGCCCCACACCACCCCACGGCGCGGCAGGGGGGGCGCGGCCCCATGGTGTGGGTGCCACGTGGCCCTCCTCCGTCTCTCCTCTGGACTCCGTCTTCGTGTTGGAAAAATAGGAGGTTATGTCCAAGTTTCGTCCAATTCTGAGAATATTTCCGGACTAGCTTTTCTGGAATACAAAAACAACAGAAAACAGGAACTGGCACTGTGGCATCTTGTTAATAGGTTAGTACTAGAAAATGCATTAAAATGATATGAAGTGTATATAAAACATGTAACAATTGGTATAATATCAACATGGAACATCAGAAACTATAGATACGTTTGAGACGTATCAGTGACCTATGAGATCAATGGTCACGAGTATGACAAGCCTTACTATCTTGCTGATGGGATTTACCCTACATGGACTACATTTGTCAAGACCATCTCCAATCCCACAGATGAGAAGAAGAAGAGGTTCGCCAAGGAACAAGTGAGTGCTAGAAAGGATATGGAGCGTGCGTTCGGTGCCTCCAGTCACGATGGGCTATTGTTCGCCACCCTGCTAGGACATGGGACAAGGACCAACTATGGTAGGTGATGACAGCGTGTGTGATCTTGCACAACATGATCGTGGAGGATGAACGCGACGAGGGCATGCATGATCAGGCATGGCAGTTTCAGGGTCAGTTGGTTGAGCCCCAGGGACCGTCCATATTTGCTCAGTTCCTCGACTTCCACCGTGATGTTCGTGAGAAGTCGTCTCATCTTCAACTCCAAAGTGATTTGGTAGAGCATGTCTGGCAGCACTACGGTAACCAGTAGTTCCATTTGATGAACTATTGGTCTTTATATTTATTTGGTTTGTAAGACTATGCATTTGTGAAACAATTTGTATTATTTGAAGAACTATTTTGATTATAATAACTATTTGATGAACTATTTGGATTGTATTATTTGTATTGTATTTGGATTGGTATATGTTTTGTTGTAATGTATTATTTTGCTTGCAATGTGATCAAAAATCGTGGCCGAAAATGATCAAAAATCCTGGCCGGGCGGACTCAATGCGTCGGCCCGTTGGGTCCAGTGGCCGGAAAGGGCAGACATGGGCCGGACGCGTGTCCGTTCCCCAACGCATACGGACCAAACGTGGATCAAACGCGCGTCCGTTTGCGTCGCCCGTTGGAGTCATCCTAACTGCTGCTAATAATGTAGAGGCCGAATCATGGAAATTTCATCATGCCGAGAAATCAACGAAGAAATACAATCAACAAAGCATGATTAAAACTGAACAAATAATGGACAATCACCTATGCTGCTGTAAAGATGTGAAGAAAATAGGCAGAGTAGGGGGCTCACCTTGTTCTTAAACTGAAACCTGCAATGTCTGTCAAAGATCTGTGAACTCACCTTGTGCGCCATCTTCCGGTGCAGCACCTGGCACGCGCATGACCAGCAGTTCAACCCGCTCAACGCAGAGCACCGCCAGGACTCATGCGGACGCGTCTCCAGCCTCCCGCGCTGCCCGTGTGAGCACAGCCGCAGGCCGCTTTCCACACCATGTGGCCGCGAGATGCTTGTCGGCGTGCACATCGCCAACATCTGCTGCTGTGGTGGCGCAGCACCCAAGCAGGTCGTCGATATTGGGCGCCAGTTCATCGCCTGTTCTTTTCTTTTTTGCAAATACATCACCTATTCCACAGTACATAAACATCATGACAAAGAGCGCTCGCAGCTGACTACCCATACCCAACAAACAGCTTCATCGAATGTATTGAACCACGACTTGTCATCACCTACCAACCTCTTGCAGCGCACGCCTTTTTATGACATTGTTTACTTCTAATGTATTTTAAGTGGATTCTAGGGGATTATCTTGAATCCTGGAAAATCCACAACAATCCGTTTGTCAATCCGGTTTTGGACTGGATAATCCCGAGATATCCCCTACCAATCACCACATTTTTGTCAGATTAAATACACTACACCATGCTAGTGTACTGGGGTGGAAGAATATTTGTGAGGATTTGAGAAGATTGGGTGAAACCGTGAAAGTAAGGATTTCATCAAATCCCCTCCCATCCCCAATCCCATTGGGGATAAATTACACTCCTAGTTAACAAGGCCTAAAGATGGAATAGACAGCACAATCTATTGTCATGATTGAAGAACCCAGGAGAGGAGATGAAAACCAACATGATGTTGCGCTTGGCTGCATGGGTACAGAAATAGTCATCGGAGGAGAGTTTCAGAATAAGGAAGAATAAGGAGTGGGAGCTGTACAGAAGTATTTTTGGAAGTCATTCAACCAAAACATTGTATTCTTCAAATTGCATCAGATCTGTACTATCCTCCTCCACACAACATATAGTGCAGATCAATGTAAAACAAAAAAATTGTAATGACCTGGTAAACCGGAAATAATACAGATCAATGCTGAATGAAAAAAATCATACGTAGCCACTTGGAGCTCGGTCAACCTGGACTGGACTCATCTGCACTGAGGCGGCGCCGTCAGGCAGACTTGGCGGGGTTAGTGTTGGCAACCTGCAGGCTGAGGAACAGAGGAGATCACATCATATGCGACTGCTTGTTAAATAAATAACAAATATCTTGATAATTCCAAATAAAACATAGAGACATAACACTCACGGAGACCTACCTACAGTGAGGCATTTTCGATATGCTACCTTGTAGTAATAATTCTACTGAATTAGCAATGCCTTGAAATCTTTAAGGAGAATTCTAGTTTTCTCTTAGAATATTAGCACTCTTGTTTTCTGCCCAAACCGAGTGCACAGGGTTGAACATTCTTGTATCAGCACTTGAAGCGGTTAGTGTCCCAAATGCAGATGAGCAAACCAATTCCATGTCCAACTGAAAGGTCGCAAGTCTTTATTGGGCTGCATGACTAGTCGCCCTCTTGGTGTTTACACGTACTCATCAATGCAGGTAAATAAATACTAACAAACATCTTCTACATGCTCCCATAATTATTAGGAATAAGAGGGCATATGGAGTTCGGACCTTAAGATCAGGAGGCCATGGCATCTTGGTCTATTAGTATTTCACATTGTCATGAGATAAAATTTGAACAACATTGATATATTACATGCGAGAAAAGGCTCGGAGAGCCCTGCTTTATTAAGAAAGCAACAGATCCACCGAGCAAAGCTCAGCACAGTTACAGCACAAGCCACCACAACACACCCACCTCGCCCAGCTACCAGGCAACACATCCAAAACGGACCAGAAGATCGAAACTAGCAATTACAGTACTTTTTTTTAGAGTTTACAAACTGACCACACCACCAGCTAAACAACAGAAGACTCATCCAACTCCTTGGCGGCGACAAAGCAGTTGAAGTTGTCTTGCCTTCTGTTGGATCTTGTCTCGGCAGCTTTCGGCCTCTCTCTCTAAGCTTCGTCGGCACCAACAAGAGCCATTGCGAAAGCATAGCAATCATTTTGTGAAATACCTGCAGAGGAGAAGAGATAATTTTTGATTCGAACACAAAATCATTACGACAAGTCCAAAGCGTCCATACAAAAGCCCGAAACATCCCCAATCCCACGATGTTACTCTTACTCCGTGGAACTCCCAAACCCATATCGCAAAAATGATCCCAATTTGCTGGAGGATGATCCCAACCCAAAGCTTCCCGCTGTCACAGAGTGAGCAACTGTATTCCAATGGGGGCCAGAGGCCAGTACATATACAAGTGTGTGATGAACAGTAAACCTATACACATACACATCTAACACCCTCATCAAACTCATGGTGGGTCAACAACACTGAGTTTGGAGAGGAAGAACCCATGCTGCGCTCGAGTCTGTGTCTTCGTGCAGAAATCCGCCAGCTGTAACTCGGAGGGCACATAGTGAAGAGCAAGAATCTGATCCTGCACAGCGGCACGCACAAAGGAGGTATCCACGCCGATGTGCTTGGTGAGCTCATGCTTCACCGGGTCACGCGCAATGCTGATGGCACCAGTACTATCTGACAATAGAGAAGTCGGTGCAGCAGCAGAAACACCAAAGTCTGCTAGCAACCATCGCAACCAGGTCACCTCAGCCGTCAACATAGCCATCGCTCGCAACTCCGCCTCTGCACTGGAGCGGGAGACTGCCTTCTGTTTCTTCGTCTTCCAGGCAATGAGAGATCCGCCAAGAAAAACACAATAGGCAGACAGTGAACGGCGATCAGAAGGATCACTGGCCCACGTAGCATCAGAGTAGGCCTGGAGCTGGAGAGAGCTGGAGCGAGGAAAGAAAAGGCGTCGAGAGATCGTGCCACGAAGATATCGTAGAACACGGAGAAGGTGACTATAGTGGACAGAACTGGGAGCAGAGACGAACTGACTCAGAATGTGGACAAGATATGATATGTCTGGACGAGTGACTGCCAGATAGACAAGACTCCCAACAAGATGGCGATAGCGTGCCAGGTCTGTGAGGGGATCACCATCAGTAGCACGAAGCTGAACATTGAGCTCCATAGGAGTCTCAGCAGTGCACTCATCACCAAGAGCGGCGCGAGCAAGAAGATCCTGAATATATTTTTCTTGAGAGATATAGAAGCCATCAGAAGTCGAAGAAACCTCAATCCCAAGAAAATAGCGAAGAGGACCAAGATCTGACATCAGGAACTGCTCACGGAGGCGGGCCTTAACAAAGGCAATATACTCAGAGTCATCGCCAGTAATGATCATGTCATCAACATATAAGAGGAGGAGCGTCCGACCACGAGGTGAGGTGTGGACAAACAGTGCAGGGTCATGGTCTCTAGGCACGAAACCAGCGGCAGTCACCACAGAAGTGAAACGCTCAAACCAGGCGCGAGGGGCTTGTTTAAGACCATAGAGAGAGCGCCGAAGACGACAAACCATACCATCAGGAACAGATTACCCCGGTGGTGGCTGCATATAAACCTCCTCACGCAACTCACCATTGAGAAAAGCATTCTGGACATCAAGCTGAGACACAGACCAATGACGAACAGAAGCCACAGCGAGAAGAGTGCGAACAGTGGTCATGTGGGCAACAGGAGCGAATGTCTCATCATAATCGCGTCCCTGCTCCTGCTGAAAGCCACGAGCCACAAGACGAGCTTTGTAACGCTCAAGAGAACCATCGGAGCGAGTCTTGATCTTATAGACCCACTTGCAAGTGATGGGACGAACACCGGGAGGAGGGGAAACAAGATCCCACGTGCCAGTGCGCTCAAGGGCAGCAATCTCCTCAGCCATCGCAAGCTGCCATTCCGACTGAGCCATGGCATCACGGTAGGAAGTGGGCTCAGCAACAGCAGAAAGACCGTACTGGGAATCAGAATAGCGATCAGGAGACCGTAATGATGTCCGAGAACGAAGGTTATGAACCGGTGTACACGGGGAAGGTGGCGCTCCGGAAGTAGAGGGCATGCCAGAGGGATCATCCTCAACACGAGGGCGACGAGTGTAGTGGAGAGGGAAGGGCGAAAGGGGAGGGCACACTGGAGGAGTAGGTGGAGAGGTAGGTGACGAGGGAGGAGAAGAGGGTGGTGTCGAAGGTGTATCAGAAACAGTGGGACTCGCCGGAGATGGAGGTGGAGAAGGAATATGGGGCACAAGAGGAGATGTGTCAGGGAGTATAAGGAAGGAGATATCCTCAACTGAGAAGGTCGAGGTGGTAGGACGCGGATAGTAGGAACGAGACTCATCAAAAGTCACATCGCGGGAAATACGTAGCCGACAACTAACAGGATCCCAACATCGATAACCCTTGTGCTCATCACTGTAGCCAAGAAAAACACACTCAACCGACTGAGCGGTCAATTTGGTGCGTTCGCGTGGAGCAAGGAGAACATAGCACACGCACCCAAACATGCGAAGAGCAGAGTAGTCAGGAGAACGACCAGAGAGACGCTCCATAGGGATTGTCGTGGGTTTGTCACGTCAGGTGTCATAGATGACTTCGTAGGTGTGGGATTACGCGAGTCAAGCATCTCCGAGCTTGGGATCGCAGGAACAAAGATCAACACAGATTTACCCAGGTTCGGCCCCCTCAATGTGAGGTAAAAGACCTACTTCCTGCCTACCCTAGATTGGTATTGATATGATAATCGAGGTGTTACAATGGAGGCGATCCGATCTGGTACTCGCCGTATGAGCTAGGGTTTGGGGCTTGATAGCTTGACCCGCTCTAAGTCCTGCGAGTCCTCTTTATATACACAGAGGCTCGCTAGGTTACAAAAGGAAACTTCCCCATAAGGAATACATCCACAGAGGCCTACTCGGAGACTACTTGGTCTTCACGTCCTCCGGGATTGTCTTCTAGATCTTTCCCTTATGGCGGTTCAATATTGGGCTTGTTCCCAAGTGGGCCTTTCGTGCGAGTAAGTTAAGTCGCACTGGGCCGCGGGTTAATCCAGAAAGTATTCCCCCGACATTAGCCCCCAAGCGTGGCCTGAACTTCATAGTATTCTTGATCTTGAATGCTTAGGCCGCGCTTTTCCTTGTTTCGCGCTTATAATTGCAAGTTTGGCCTTGACTCGCACCTGGAAGATCATCTGACTTCGTGAGCTTTAGAGTATCCTGATAGCTTCAAACTTGATGACGATCTATCTTCAAATTTTTGATGATAATATGATATAGCCCCCAAGGATTGAGAGGATGTTATGTGGTAATCATCTCAATTCTTCTCAGAGAACTCTGAAGGTCATCACCTGTAACTTGATATCATGAATAAAACAATTGTTAAGTTACAAGTAATTGTAATTGGTGTTGCCGTACTATAAGCAGTACATCGACCTCTAGTTAGGCCATCTGAATCCTTAAGTGGGCACTCGCGCGACTCAGTATTTCCTAGGAATATGTGTGTTCAGGGTCGAGAGCGGCCATGATAGGCAATCAAGCTCGATTGACGCCACACCCCAGTACTTTGGCCACATAATGCGAGTAGCAATCCAACTTAAGGTAAATTTGATAATTGCCAATAAATCGGCTGTTTCAGGGTAACAAAGACCCCAAGAAACATAATGATATTGCCATGATAGGCTAAGCTATGATAAGCTTTGATTATGATGACACATAAGGTCGCGCCTAGGTGGCAACCGAGTGTTATACATAGGGTTGGATCGCGCGTAGGTGGCGATCCATGGTGATACATGGGGTCGGTCGCGCCTAGGTGGCGACCAGAGATGATACAAAGTTTACGGCCGCGCCTAGGTGGCAGCCGGTTTCTGATACAAGGGTCGATCGCGCCTGGGTGGCGATCAGATGTTGCATAGGTCGCGCCTAGGTGGCGACCAAAGTTGAAGTTCTAGCCCTGAGTGGCTGTGATGATACTCAGCTATAAAGCTGGAAAGGATGATGCTTGGCTCTGATTAGCCTTTTCTTATGTATAGTACGGTCGCAGGTGTGCGACGTTCCAAGGGCGAGGTGCCTCGAGACGATCCTCGAAATCATGGCGTTCGCTGCTTTCTTCCCTTACATCCAGCAGGTAGTACGACCCATTGTTTAGCTTCTTGCTGATGATGTAGGGTCCTTCCCATGGAGAGGACAGCTTATGCATTCCCTTGTGATCTTGTTTAAGTCGCAGTACTAGGTCGCCTTCTTGAAAGGTGCGGGTTTTGATGCGTCTGGCATGATAGCGTCGCAAGTCTTGTTGATATACTGCTGACCTTGATGCTGCCAAGTCTCTAACCTCTTCTAATGTGTCCACCGAGTCTTGCCGAGCTATCTCATTATCTGTCTCGATGTAAGCCGCAACTCTTGGTGAATCATGTATGATATCGCTGGGCATGACTGCTTCTGCTCCATAGACCATGAAATATGGTGTAAATCCTGTGGATCTGTTAGGGGTTGTTCTCAAGCTCCACAGTACTGCTGGCAGTTCTTCCACCCAACATCCTGGAGATGCTTCGACCTTTTCAATAAGGCGCGGCTTAATTCCATGGAGAATTTCCTGGTTAGCTCGCTCAGCTTGTCCATTGCTCTGCGGGTGTGCTACTGACGTGAGGTCCAATCTTATCCCATTGTCTGCGCAAAATATCTGTGTAGCCCCTTCAGAGGTGTTGCTCCCATTGTCTGTAATGATACTATGGGGGTAACCGAAGCGGAATATGACCTTCTTCAAGAACTTGACTGCTGTTTCAGCCTCGCAATCTCCCACAGGTTCTGCTTCTATCCACTTTGTGAATTTGTCCACCATGACTAAGAGGTGAGTTTTTCCGTTTGAAGACCGTCTGAAAGGCCCTACCATGTCAAAACCCCATACGGCAAAAGGCCATGTGATGGGTATTGTGCGAAGTGCTTGGGCTGGCATATGATCTTGCCTAGCGTATCTTTGACATCCATCGCACACTCTGACAATTTGCTCTGCATCTGCTAATGCTGTTAACCAGAAGAATCCATGTCGGAACGCCTTTGCCACCAAAGATCTTGACGAAGCATGATGGCCACAATCGCCTGAATGAATTTCGTGCAAGATTTTTCGTCCCTCTTCTGGTGAGACACATCTTTGAATGCTCCTGATACGCTGCGCTTGTATAATTCATTGTTGATGATTGTATAGGCCTTTGATCGTCGTATGATTTTGCGCGCCTCAATTTCATCGTCCGGCAGCACTCCGCGACTTAAATATGCCATGTATGGCTCTGTCCATCCTGGCTGTTCATGCAGGGCTGCGACTAAAGTTGAATCATCCTCTGGCTCTGCAATGTCAATTCTGCTGGAGGTTTGACTGATGGATTGTGCAGTTCATCCAGGAAAACATTGGGTGGGACTGACTGTCTTGGATCCAAGCCGAGACAGGGCATCCGCAGCTTCATTTTGTCTCCGATCAATATGTTCAACTTGGTATCCAGTGAAATGTCCAGCAATTCTGTCCACCTCTCTCCTATATGCAGCCATGTTCGTCCTTGCTGTCCCACGTTCCGGAGACCTGCTGTGCCACCAAGTCTGAATCGCCAAAACAGCGTATGCGACTGATGTTCATCTCCTTTGCTATACGTAGACCATGAAGCAGTGCCTCGTACTCCGCCACGTTATTTGTGCAGTTGAAGTGTATCTGTAACACATACCGCAGCTTGTCTCCCTTGGGAGATGTCAGAACAACTCCAGCCCCCGAGCCTTGCAACTGTCTTGACCCATCAAAATGCATGGTCCAGTATTTGGTTTCTGCCATGCTAGGGCAACTTGGATTTCTGTCCAATCGTTAATAAAATCTGCAAGGGCTTGCGACTTAATTGATGTGCGCGGCTCGTAGCTGATGTGATGTGGTCCCAACTCGATCGCCCACTTAGCGACTCTTCCAGTAGCTTCTCGATTACGAATGATATCTGCCAATGGTGCTGAACTCACCACAGTTATTGGATGCTCTTGGAAGTAGTGCTTCAGCTTGCGACTCGCCATGAACACTCCAAACACCAACTTCTGCCACTGTGGGTAACGCTGTTTGGAAGCTGTGAGGACTTCGCTCACGTAGTATACTGGCTCTGGACAGGGTATTCCTTTCCTGTTCTTGTCTCTCCACAACCATGACAGCACTCACAGCGCGGGAATTTGCCGCTATGTATAGTAGCATTGGCTCTTTATCTTTTGGAGCCGCCAGAACTGGAGCATTTGTCAATTGATGTTTCAAGGCTGTCAGAGCTTCGTCGCCTCTGCGTCCCAAACGAAGGTGTCTGATTTTTTCAACAGTCTGTACAAAGGTAGTTTTCTCTCCCAATCTTGATATAAAGCGACTCAAAGCTGCTACGCAACCAGTAAGCCGCTGTACATCTTTTATCTTTTCTGGCTTTTGGAGATCCATCACGGCCTTTATCTTGTCAGGATTGGCCTCAATGCCTCTTTCTGATACTATGAATCCCAATAGCTTCCTGCTGGTACTCCGAAGACGCACTTTGTGGGGTTGAGCTTCATGTTGTATTTTCTGAGATTTGTAAATGTCTCTGCCAGATCACCAATAAGATCCTGGCTAACTTGCGATTTAATCACAATATCATCCACGTAGGCATGAACGTTGCGACCTATTTGCTCATGTAGCAATTCTGAATGCATCTTTGGTAAGTCGCACCTGCGTTCTTCAACCCAAAGGGCATGCTGACGTAACAAAAAGCTCCGAAGGGTGTGATGAAGGACGTCTTTTCTTGGTCTTCCCTCTTCATCTTGATTTGATGGTAGCCTGAATAGGCGTCCAAAAAGCATAACAACTCGCACCCAGCAGTTGAGTCAATTACTTGGTCGATTCTTGGCAGAGCAAATGGATCCTTTGGACAAGCTTTGTTAAGGCTGGTATAATCAACGCACATTCGCCACGTACCATTCTTTTTCATGACCAACTAGCTGGGTGACCCGCGCAATTGCGCGGCTAGAAATGTTGTGATACATTGTCTACATAACTATATTGAGCTAGTTTTGTACTCAATGGATTTTCCCTTGATATGTACTAAATCATTTACTGATAACTTACCCGAACATTAAAGAAATTAAATTTGTGTGCTCGTTTATTTACATATCATGATTTTCTACAAATATCTCTACATAAGGGAGCTCTATGGTTATATGTATTAAATCATTTGCTAAAAATTTATCAGAAATTAAAGAAATTAAATTTTTGTAATCGTTATTTACATATCCAGATTTTCTACAATATCTCTTCAGAAGGGAGTTGTATGCTTGTTGGATTTATATGATCAATATAGAGTAGAAATGATATATTGCAATCTACAATATTTACATAGAAAATACAACTCTACATGCTTTAAAAGGCGTAAAATGTATGATCTAACCTATCATATACTTACTAACCAATTTTAATGAGAGTAAAAAATGCTTCGGCACATAAAATATTTTAGGAACTTCTGTTCTACATCTACTCTTGATGATACCGATGGCTAAAGTTGGACACTTGCTATCCCCATCCAGGTATATGTAGATTCCATACATCCTGGCCCAGAATACAAATTAAAGAGTATACCATCAGTGAAAAAGCTATAATAATTACTACTTGTGTTTATAAAATTAAATCTAAGGAGATTCCTACACTGATGAAACTATTTGAATTTTACACTTATTTTATGTATATAGAATATTAAATGTGACAATAAAAAGAAAATAAACGCATTTTCCATGTGTACGGAGCAAGGCTTTCCAAAGTATGCTTGCCGGCGGATTGAAGCTGCATGGAAAGTAAAAAAAAGTCAGAAGGACTTACCAAGCCATATATTGTTGTGCGCCATGAAGAAAAAGAAATAGAACCCAGCTGCTGCCTCTTGGACATAAACAACCATAGCCCTTCATGGCTGACGATCCTGGTTCTTGCGCAATGACGCTGCAGCTCGGCCCCTTGCACCTCGCAAATAAATTACATAATTCCTTTGTACGTGTAGACTTAAATCTTCCATAGCTCTGTCTCAATCTTATGAAGATCTGCAAAGCACAGTAAAACCTGTCTTGCGAACTTATGTAGCAAGATTTTTAAGAAATAAGTGTTCTAACTAATCATTAAATTTATATGAAGGCAGTTTTTTTTGTTAAAAGCATTGCATGTTGGAAGGGAAAGATCGGACCCACTTGAAGTTTGCAGCTATTACCCGAAAGTTGGAGCTATCACTCAAAGTTGCTGGCATGTCTCTTTGATCCGCCGATTTCTTGCTGCCTTGTTCTGCATTGTTGTTGACGTGCCTTCGATTTGTTGATGCTACTTATATTGGTCGATTTTGATGTGCTGGTCTCTAGGCTTGTGTTACGATTTGCTGGTGTCTAGTCGTCTGGTCTTTTGGTCCCGTGGTCACGTACAATGATCATGTTAACCAAGCGATATGATATGGCCCTAGATCATATTAATATTGGGAAACATGAATTCCAGAAAACATAGTTCAACAGAAACTTCGTCGATTTTTGAAGCACCTCCCTTTCTTATTCTCACCAGCAAAACAAAATTCAGTTAGCGCTGGCCATTAGAAATGGAACAAAAATTACTTTGTTGGTATGCTTAGATGTGAAAGATCAGCTAAGGCAGAAGAACAAAATACTGGTTATGTACTTATTTTCTCGCTTCTTTGGTTATGTCCTGGACATCTTAACCTTGTACGGTATACTGTAGTTTTTAGTTTTTTAGGTGGACACCTCATAAGTATTGCTTTAATAATGTAACAACCGTGAATTTTTTAGTCAAGTTTCTATGATATATCAGTACATATATGTAAAGAAAGAGAATGTGAAAAATACGTACTTGCAGGACAAAAGCAGTCCTATCTGTGATAGCATAACAACATTTTCTTGACCTACAGACTGTACTCCTGTCTGTGACTAATTTCAGTAAGTAGATGGTTGTTAAGCTAACTGCAAACATAGGAAAAACGTGAGACCAAAGCATTCGATTTCATCTTGGAAAGCTACGAAATCTGCAAGATGACAATATGGAAGGCAAACCCAATAACTGAAATCACCCTACAACAGCATAGATGAACATTAACAAACTTTCATTTCAGGAGACAAAGTAATGACATAAACAAAATTATAATCAATAAGGTTTTTGTCCAAAATATTTGGGAATACATGACTATTAAGACGTGATGAGTGGGTCAACATTAGACTCAAATGAGATTACGTCTAGTGCTGCAATGGTTGCCACTCGACACCGGGTAATGCTGCTTAAAGTAAGGTTTTTGTCAAAAATATTTGGGAATACATGACTATTAAGACGTGATGAGTGGGTCAACATTAGACTCAAATGAGCTTACGTGTAGTGCTGCAATGGTTGCCACTCGACACCGGGTAATGCTGCTTAAAGCATCGTCAAACGTCGCGGCCAGCCCTTAGATATCCACTCCGTTCTGTTGCAATTTCTAGTACTGTATTGATGGCCTGGTGGACCCGATGACTGTGGAGAGGAGTCTTTCATATAGTCACCGAAAGAGGCAAGGCCACCTATCAAATTCAAAGTGCCATGAAAATCTGCTCCTCCATTAAACTTACACCTCTCTAGGAACTGGCTGCCCATAAAAAAAATTAGAAGTTAATTACCAATATGTAACATTGGAGAGAGGTCAGAAAATAGTCTAGCAAAGTTGGTGGCTGTTGTTTGGATCCTAAGTAATTCTGTAAAAGAGCAGGAACAAACACTATTAGCTATCATCTGGATGTCTTTATCAATTGGAACATGCAGTTGCAGAAGTGAACATGGGATTTGTCCTCGGTACATTATTTGTCCCCATGCAATCCGGGGAACCCCGTTTACTGTAAACAAAAAAAGAGATGTGCATGCTGCGTACATAAAAATTTAGGTGACGCTGATTTCAGAGCATGTCGGAACGCCGGCGGAATCATCACCCACCGTTCTTGAATCGCTTACTCAGACCAAAACATTAAGAAATACTTGAATCATCACCCATCCTATCCTCCTTGCTGAATTTGCAACAACACAATGAAGCTACCTGCAAGGCTGCAATAACACACGTGAAGCATTAGCAAACATGGCATGCGAAGAGTCAGGAACTCAGGATCTCTCCATTATTCAGACTGAAACATCGAGAAATACTTGAATCATGCGTATCAGTAGATCGGTATATTAGGATTAGTCACATAATGAGCAATCAAAAAATTCATGTGCACCACACAATTCTGGAACGGTGCATGATGATTCTGCCGGCGTTCCGGCAGGTCCACTCTGGACATCCTATCCTTCCTTGCTGTAGGAAAATTACGGAAGAAGGTTAGTGAATCAATTCAGGTCGAGAAATCAGAACGGCGCCTAGTTTCGCCAGACAACGCATCAAGAACGATCTATAAGACTCATGTCGCCTGAGATGCACGTACATACTGGATTAGCGGAACCTGGTCGATCTGTTCCCTCGGATAACTGATCATCGATATGCTCGGATGCTCCTGCATGCCCAAGTACTTTCCGGCAAGGCTTGGCAAAATTTAGATGCAAAGTTAGCTGCAAAGAAAGACTTGATTATGCCCTCGGTGCACAATGATGGCCTCGAGGAGAGTAATGCCAATGTCCATGACCCATACAAGCAGGCTATGTACGTGTATGATAAATCATATGGAGCAGCTAAAAGAACGTGACGACGATGGCTAGATGAATGATTACCATCCACAAAGGGCGAATTTCTGATGTAAAGGGTGCCGGCGAACGGGGCAAACGACCATCCAGTTCCGGGCGTTTGTGGCATGGCGACGTGCAGGTTCCGGGGATCCACTTGAGCGCCTTCCTAGTCCAAATTCCCGAGCGGCGATCTGATGGGCATGGCTGGCATTGAGGATTTCAATCAGATTGAGGCGAGCAATTGTGCCCAAGCATATTTTCCTATCGATTGTTAGCTTGCCTATATTGCAAGCAGTTCGTGACGTACACGAATAGGACAGATATGGCTAGCGCAGTCGTGCATGCCTTTTTTACGTGACAACTTCTATGTATTTCACGATGGATCTCAGCCATTAAATATCATAACATAGAAGTTGATGAATCTCCACCGTCTATTGTTTGTTGTCTTAATAATATAATAAATACTGGATTTGCCACCCACTCCGGATGGTATACCTCTGTGATGAATCCTGCAGCTAGCAAGCGAGCTATCTCCTCTCCTATTGCCTTTCTCCTGTCATCATGAAAACGCCGTAGTGGCTGCTTCACTGGTTTAGCCGCAGGGTTCACTTTGAGGCTATGTTCTGCTAATTCTCTTTGTACCCCCGGCATATCTGACGGCTTCCATGCGAAGATGTCTTTATTTTCCTGGAGAAAATCAACGAGGGCCTTCTCCTGTTCTTCTTCCATGTGTGCTCCAATACTAGTTTGCTTGGATGAGTCGCCGGGAATAAGATTTATCTGCTTAGTGTCCTGGGCCGCTTTGAACTTCATTGGTGGCTCAGCAGATGGCGTAGTAACCACACTCATATCGTTTGGGTCCACCTGCGACTTATAACCTTTTAATTCTTCCGCGGCACAGGCGGATTCTGCGAAAGCCGCATCTCCTGTCTCGCATTCTATTGCTTTTTCTCTATCTCCGTACACTGTGATGACCCCTTTTGGTCCTGGTATCTTCAACTGTAGGTACACGTAGCATGGTCTGGCCATAAACTTAGCAAAGGCCGTTCTTCCAAACAGAGCGTGGTATGGGCTCTGGAATTTTACTACTTCGAAGCTTAGGAATTCACTTCTAAAGTTCTCTTCTATTCCAAAAGTTACCCCGAGGGTTATTTTCCCCACTGGCCGTGCGGACCTTCCTGGGACGATGCCATGAAATACTGTTGACGTGGGCTGCAAGCTGGAATCTTTGAGTCCTAGACGCTGGAAAGTATCGTAGTACAAGATATTAATGCTGCTTCCTCCATCCATAAGCACTTTAGTCAGCTTGTATCCTGCAACGTATGGTGCCACAACCAGTGCCAACTTGCCAGGTTCCCGTATCTGTGGCAGGTGGTCGTCGCGACTCCAGGTTACCGCGTGTTCTGACCACCTTAACCAAGCGGGTGTTGTTGGTATCACGGCGTTCACCTGCTGACTTCTCCGGCCCAATTTCTCTTCTTTTTTGGAGGTATCGATAACTATGGTATGATACTGCCCCGTCTGTCTGGGGTTACTCGCGCCGTGCTGCCCGATGTTTGTGTTATGAGCCACACTAGGGTTTCCTTCATGGGTATTCCCCCTATTGTGTTGGCTCTCTTCCTTCCACTTTTTGTAATAATGGCATTGCGCCTTTGTATGGTCCGCTGGCCGTCCATCACCTGTCGTATGAAGGTCGCATGGCCGTTGAACACTTCTTGCATATTGATTGGCCGGGAGCCGTATCCTCGACCCCTTCCACGCTGGCCTCTGAATCCTCCACGCGCATTGGCTACGAGCCCTGAGTGACCATCTTCGCTTTTGCGTTTGTTTTGACTCGTGTTGTTGTGGCTCGTTTGCTGCTGGTGGAGCTTGTTGGGTTTTTCTTCCCTTTTGCAGCAGCCTCCTCTTCTTCTCCGTCTGACGCATCTCTGGTTTTGTCTGAGCTGGCATATTTATTAGCTGCAGCCATCACCTCGCTGAGGCTCTTGACTTTATCCTTCATGCGACCCAGCTTATGAATCAGCGGCTCAAACTTGCAGTTTTTCTCCATCACCAAGACGGCTGAGCTTGGTGGTATATTATCTGAGGAGTGTATTATTTCTGCCACCATTTTCATCCAATGGCGACTTGACTCGCCTTCCTTCTGGACACAGCGCTCTAAATCTTCTATATTGCAGAGTCGCTTGTAGGTTCCTTGGAAGTTCTTAATGAAGGCATCCTTCAGTTCCTCCCAAGTATTTATAGAGTTGGGAGGCAAATTTTGCAGCCATATGTGCGCTACTCCTTCTAACATCATGTTCAGGTAGCGTGCGCAGATCTCTTCAGATGAGTTTAGGATGCTCATACCCATCTCGTAGTTGTTTAGCCAAGTGGTTGGATCCATGCTGGCGTTATAGTTTGCCACCTTGCGTGGCCCTTTGAAATCTTCAGGAAAAGGTTCCGATCTGATCTTTTCAGTGAAACATGCTGGGCCCTTGAGTCGCGAGGACAGGGCTGTGGGTGCGCCTGCGGGTTATCTGCAAGCCGCTTTTGCATCAATGGGGCATTCGCCTGCGCTTCTGCGACTCGCTCCTGTTGCCTCTGTGCGACTCCTGACACGTCCTCTGGTGGCCTACTCTGGACGCTTCTTTCTGCCGTAATCCTGTGATTGGCTGGTACGAGGGGCAGCTGTGCTTCTGCTTCCACCCTATTGGCTGGTTGCAGGACTGCCGTGCTTAACATCTGAATCGCGCGCCGCGCCTCAACATTGACCGGGTCATCGCCTGTTGGTACCATCTGTGTCAAGATATTAGCCGCAGCATACATATTATCGACAGGGTTCTGGTAATGGCCCTGTGGGGTGTGAAACCTCCTTGGTTGTTGCTGGGTCTCTTGATTTGTCGGTACCCTTCCTTCCGCAGTCATCTGGATTCTCGTCCCTGCGGCTGGAGTGAGCGGGATTTCCACTGTTGGCTGAGTCGCGCGCAGCTGTGTTTGCGGGTCAACCTGTTGTTGAGTCGCAGCCAGCGCGGCTACTCTCTGTCGCTCCTGTTGGATTCCTTGGTTTATCTGATCGAGCCTGCGGCGCTCTTCTCCCATCCTTCGAACCTCATACAGAGCTCGGCCCTGGCGGCCTCAATTTCTGTTGCACGGAGGGCGGCGTTCGTGGCTGACACAGGGACAAGAAGCGGGTTGCTTGGGGGCCGTTGCCTCGGTTTCTCCAGCAGTCCCTGACGCACCTGCTCCTCCGGCCATGTAAACCGCGACTTGTGCCATCTCTTGATCTGGTGATGATGCGATTTCTGTGTGGTAACCACAGCAACTTTCTTCAAAGGCAGGTATAATGGACCCAAACTCTTGCGAGTCCATGCTTTCCACGGATTCTTCCCCGTCATCGGCGACTTCTTCTATTGAATCGCCTTCCTGGACCGATCTAACGGACCTACCACCGATGAAGCCGACGAAGACGTTGATGGCTCCGAACGGGATGACGTGGCCGGTCTCCAAATAATCCGCCTCCGTCCCCAGCTTGAATCGTCGATGAGGGTTGTGCCATTGACCGTGATGATACGGCCAACAACGAGATCTTCAGCTCCCTTCATGGATCCTGCGCGGAACGTGACGCTTTTGACCGCAGGCCCCACGGTGGCGCCAGCTGTCGTGGTTTGTCACGTCAGGTGTCATTGATGACTTCGTAGGTGTGGGATTACGCGAGTCAAGCATCTCCGAGCTTGGGATCGCAGGAACAAAGATCAACACAGATTTACCCAGGTTCAGCCCCTCAAGTGAGGTAAAAGACCTACTTCTTCCTGCCTACCCTAGATTGGTATTGATATGATAATCGAGGTGTTACAATGGAGGCGATCTGATCTGGTACTCGCCGTATGAGCTAGGGTTTGGGGCTTGATAGCTTGACCCGCTCTAAGTCCTGCGAGTCCTCTTTATATACACAGAGTCTCGCTAGGTTACAAAAGGAAACTTCCCCATAAGGAATATATCCACAGAGGCCTACTCGGAGACTACTTGGTCTTCACGTCCTCCGGAATTTGTCTTCTAGATCTTTCTCCTTATGGCGGTTCAATATTGGGCTTGTTCCCAAGTGGGCCTTCATCCATGCGAGTAAGTTAAGTCGCACTGGGCCGCGGGTTAATCCAGAAAGTATTCCCCGATAGGGATACCACCCTGCAAGGCAGCCGAAGGCTGATGTTGATAAGATAGGTGGATGCGGAAACAGCCTCAGCCCAAAAGTGAGGAGGTAGAGAGGCAGCGATCATCATTGCATGAGCCGTCTCTAGGAGGTGGCGATGCTTGCGCTCAGCAACGCCATTCTGAGCGTGGGCACCAGGACAAGAGAACTGGGGAAGAGTACCCTGCTCGGCAAGAAAACCACGCAACATCTGAGAGATATACTCACCAGCCGAGTCAGCACGAAAAACACGAATAGGCGTGGAAAACTGGGTGTGGACCATGGCAGCAAATCGCTTGTATATAGAGAGAACCTCGCTGCGAGATTTCATAAAATAGAGCCAAATGTAGCGAGAGAAATCATCAATAAAAAGAACATAGTAGCGATGACCACCTTTCGAAGCAAAGGGAGCAGGACCCCATACATCGGAGTGAACTAGATCGAAAGGACGCTGAGAGACTGACTCACTCGTAGTATAAGGTAACTGAGTCTGTTTGCCAAGTCTACAACCATTACAATGTAAAGAAACATCACCAGAGAAAGACCCTAAAACTCCTTGACGCACTAATGAAGACAAGCGAGAGCCACATATATGACCAAGTCGATGATGCCACTGTTGGAAGGACGCAGAAGAGGAGGCAGCAAGAGCAAGTGGACTGGCGGGTGTGGTGGCAGCGGAAGGAACACGAAGCCAGTCAACCTCCCAAAGGCCCTGAGCATCACGGCGCCGAGGGCCAGCTCCAACTAGAGCCTGGGTGCGACGGTCCTGAATAGAGCAAGAGTTGGTATCAAGAATGACACGACAACCAGAATCAGTAAGTTGAGCAGCGGAAAAAAGATTCATAGTAAGACGGGGAACATGAGAAACACTAGGAACAGAGAAAGACGGGGTAGAAAGAGTGCCACGACTAGCAACAGGAAGAGGTGTGCTATCGGCAGTGAGAACATTGACAGGATAATCAAGAGGTCGAATAGAAGACAGAGCAGAGAAATCAGAAGACATGTGAAAGGAAGCTCCAGAATCCAGAACCCACAGAGATGTACCTGACTGTGTAGGCGACGGTGACGGAGCAGCAGTAGTGGAAGCAGTCAGCGAGGCAACGGTGCCTGTCGAGGAAGAGCCTGAGGAAGCCAGCAGACGCTTGAGCCGCACAATGTCCAGATCAGTGAGTGACGAGCTCGGTGAAGGCGTACGACCCACTGTAGAGGAGCGACCCAAGTCACGCTCCTTCTTGAAACAGGTGGACACGAGGTGACCTGGCTTCTGCAGTAGTCACAGAA
Organism: Poa pratensis; assembly: GCA_947311845.1. Classification (NCBI taxonomy): domain Eukaryota; kingdom Viridiplantae; phylum Streptophyta; class Magnoliopsida; order Poales; family Poaceae; genus Poa; species Poa pratensis. The sequence continues at coordinate 27,857,751 of CAMZMU010000095.1, forward strand.
CATGCGAGGCCGACCTGCTCCCGCAGGGCGCCCGCCCATCCCCCTTGAAGGAGTGGGTAGGAGCGGTGGAGCAGACGACACAGGAGCTCGGCAGCAAGCACAGTGGGAGTCACAAGCAAGCCGGCAGAATGGAGGCGAGTCTCCTCAGCACGAAGCTCTGCAAGTACCTCTGAGATGGGAACACGTCGACCACGGGCAAGCAAGTGAGCACGCAGAGCCTCAAACTCAGGACGGAGGCGAGACAGGAACTCATGGACACGCTGAAACTCCAAATCTGACCTGACTGTCTGACAGCAGCGACAAGTACCACAAACAACGGTCCTCAGAGAGTCAAGCTGACGCCAGATGGCAGAGCACTGTGAGTAGAACTCATCAACAGTAGAGTCTTCTTGCTGAAGATCATGCTCCTGACGGACCACAGATAGGTAAAGAGCATCACCAGAGGCTGATAGCGCTGACAAAGATAAGTCCACATAGCAGGCGCAGTGCCTAATCCCATGAACTCAGAAGCAAACTTAGGCAGAACACTAGCAGTGAGAACAGCAGTAGCACGGCATCATCATTGCACCACTGAGTGTAAACAGACAGATAATCCCGTAAATAGAAAGGGACTCAGAATAATCCGATACCTGCTGGTCGTAGGCTTGAACTGCATGATCATCAGCATCCTTTGCAGCATCCCGATCAGCCTGAGAAGCATCAGCAGCAAGAACAGGTGGACCGGTGGAGTAGGAGCCACAGGAGCAACGGGCATGGCGGTCAAGAGACCTCGCCAGAGAGAACGCCCCACAAGAGGAGGCCGCGCATGTGGATACGCATAAAGCCCATGAACTCGGCGTAGTTGGTGCCATCAAAAATCACAGAGCACCGAGGAACAGCAACATAGCCCGATGGAGACATCGCGGGCTCTCTGCTGATTTTTTTTTTGAAGTCAACCAAGAGAGAAATGTAGATTTACAGCGAGCTCACCAGCTCGACGGAGCGAGCAAGGATGCGACCACGGAGGGGAGGCTGGGACGGCGACGACCGGCCACGGGAGGGGCCGAGGCTGAGGCGGCCGGCGACGAGTGGCGGCGACGGGCGGCTGGCAAAGGGCGGCCGGCGAACGGCGGCTGACGAGTGGTGGCGACGGGCGGCCGGCAAAGGGCGGCCGCGAAGGGCGGCGAAGGGCGGCTGACGAGCGCCGGCGACAAGTCAGGAGGCAGCCACGGAGGGCAACGGTCGGAGGCGGCCTGGAGGAGCAGCGGCCGGTGGCGGCCGCGACGACAGGCGGCATGCGGGACGGGCGGCCTGCGAAGACGCACACGGCACGGGTGCATAGGCACGCTCCGGCGACAGTGGAGAGACGGCAGCGGCCGGACGGCGGCAGGCCAGTGGAGGGACGGCGGCGGCCGTACGGCGGCAGGCCGGAAACGGCGGCAGGCGAGTTGCTACCTGCGGGGAGGAGGAGAAGCTAACCGTGAGCTCTGATACCATGTCACAGAGTGAGCAACTGTATTCCAATGGGGGCCAGAGGCCAGTACATATACAAGTGTGTGATGAACAGTAAACCTATACACATACACATCTAACACCCGCAACACCCACCAGCCAAAGTGTTAGGTCGGGCACCCAAACAACAAATGATTCATTGTTTCCATTTCTCCACATAACTTGCACCCCACACCTCCAGGCCACCCTTTCTTCGCAAGTTCAACCGTCACCTGAATTTTACCCCTCACACACATCCACATAAAAATTCTTACTTTCAGCGGCGCACATGCTTTCCACTGTTCCAGCCATCCTTAAGTCTCTAACCCCCGAGAACAACATGAAATTATACAGTGATTTCGTACTAAAATCCCCCTTTGGTGAGAGAGCCAGGCCACCGAATCAGGGCGATCAGCTAACACCACGTCCCCCAGTTCTCGTATCAACTCTTCCCATTCATCCGTTTCTCCCCCCCCCCCCAAACGATCTCCGAAACGTAAGGTTATGACTACCTCCCGCTAACACTTCCCGAACCGTCCAAGTTTGCTGTTCGCATCACATGTATAAGAGCGGATATTTCACTCTCGAAGGAATCTGATCCAACCACATCATTCCAGAAATCAATTTTAGCTCCATCCCCTAATTTTATAAGTCAAACCCATCTTACCCATTTTTTACCGCATGCAAGCCTTTCCAGAACAGAGAAGCCCCACCCGAGCTAGACTGGAAAAAACTTCTCCATTGGGGCAATATTTCTTTCTGAGCAACCTACAACTCAAACTCATGTCCCCTTGTTCAATCCTGAAAATCCACTTGGATAAGAGAGCAATGTTTTTTAGTTTTACTATCCACAAAACCCATTCCACCGTAAATTTTTTGGTTTGCATAAATTCTCCTACTTAACCATATGATATTTCCTTTCCTCTCTTTTATTCTCCCAAAAATACCTAGCCATCGCCATGTTGATTTTATGATGATTTCCATCCAAGATTTTATAAAAGGACATAATATGAGTTGGAATGCTACTAAGACAAGAGTCAATCCTGATTTTTCTCCCCCCCCCCCCCCCCCCCCCCGAGGACAATTGAGATCCCTCACAGGTTTCCAACCTTTTGAGCACCATCTCCACCACAAAATCAAAGTCAGAGGCAAACAACACATCCGACGACACTGGCATACCTAAGTATTTCATGGGTAACTTCCAACTTCACAATTAAAAAGGTTGGCTACACGTTTCTGTTCCTCATCGTCAACACCAAAAACCACCACTTCACATTTTTGGTAATTAATTCTCAAACCCGACATCGCCTCAAAACAATAAAGCAAAAACTTCATAGTGGCAATCGATCTATCCGAATTCTCCAAAAACAACACAGTATCATCAGCAACTGCAAGTGAGTCAAGCCCCCATCCACCAGCTGAGGGACCAACCCGCACGGATGCCCTTTAACCTAGCCTTTGTAATCATCGCACCCAAAGCATCTGCTATTGAGTTAAAAAGTAGAGGAGACAAGGGGTCACCTTGCCTTAACCCTTTATAAGTTCTGAAAAAACCCCATTCTCCCATTTATATTAATGCAAACTCTCCCCGACTCCACCGCCATTGAAATCCACTCTACCCACACTGGATCAAAGCCTTTCCTAGCTAACACATCTCTAAGGAATGTCCAATGCACCTTATCATACGCCTTTTCGAAATCAAGTTTCAAATAATACCTTGTCCCCCAGATTTTTTTAATCATGCATCACTTCATGCAAAACTACCACCCCCTCAAAGATATGCCTACCCGGAACAAAAGCAGTCTGCGCCTCATCAATAATTGATCCAGCCACCGAGGTCAGCCTCAACGTGACTACTTTAGTGATAAGTTTAAACACTACATTGAGCAAACAAATGGGCCTATATTGCTTAATCTTAATTGCATTTTTTACTTTTGGCAGCAGCGTAATCACCCCGTAATTCAGTCTTTCCTAGTTCAATTTTCCTTTTGACAGATCGTTCAACATTTCCAAAATCTCTGGACGCAAAATATGCCAAAACTCTTTAAAGAACTGCACCGAGAAGCCATTGGCCCAGGGGCAGTGTTTAATTTTGTCAGTTTCAACGCTTCCTCCAATTCAAGCACAGAAAAAGGTTTCACAAGATTTACACTCTGTTCTACCGACAGCCTCCCAGACTCCAACCAGAAGTCACTATGCAACTTCACGGTTGGTTTCATTTCCAACCCAAAGAGATTTTTTATAATATCCATGATATAAATTCTAAGGATCATCCTCTTCCGAAATAATTCTGCCATCATCCTCTAGCGCTTTAATTAACGTTCTCCGCCTCCTACCATTTGCCACACTATGGAAAAACGCCGTGTTCCTAACCCCTTGAAGCAACCACTGTTCCCCACCCATCCGTTACCAATATAGCTCCTCTGCCGCATAAATCTGCGAGAATTGTTCCTCAATCTCATACCTTGTTCTCTCACTCCTCTTCTGCCAAGAGCCCCTGATCCCCCAATTCATCCAACTCAGCCAAGCCGAAGTTAACCTCACTTTTGCCCTCCTCGACTCACCCCTGAAATTAGCTCCCCACCCCTTCATAAAGCAGTGCAACGCACTCTGTTGTTCTTTCCAAAAATCAAGAATATTAGAATTATTTCTGTTCGCCATTTACCAATCACTGCTGACTTAAAAGACTCATCAAGGAACAGCAATGGAGGACAGGCGCAACGTAGAAGACGACAAAAGGGAAGGAAGCGGCAAGAATAGGGATGCGATTAATCTTCTCCCCGTCGCGGTGACATAAATATACCGCGGCGCTGTCAAATCCGAACCGTCTGAACGACATCGCGACAACGGCCTGCATCCAACCCACACGTGGCGGCCACGGAACGCAACCGTCGCTGGCCACACCGCCCACTACGCACGAGAAAAGAGAAGCCATCATCACGTCCCGAAATTTTCGCGCCGTGCGGTCAAATCAGAACTGAAGCGGCGTCTTTCTTGGTCAACACTGACACTGGGACCGCAGTGACGCGTCCCATCAGCGGCAGCGCGCAAGCCAACACCGTCATGCATGACATCAGCTTAGCAGGCCGTAGAATTATTCGAGTCAGGCTAGCGATGACAAACAAAGCATAGCCAACAGGCTGTCGAGTCCCTCTGATGGACCCTCTTATCATTCGACTATGTCACATTATCGCCTAAGCATTTTACAGTAGGCAGGCAGGCTGAAAGGGACTCCTTCATATGTCGAGTCCCCAAATCATACTCTCTTCACAGTAGGCCAAGCGGCTGAAAGGGACTCCTTCATTTATTGAGTCCCCAAATCACACTTCATTCACTCCCATCGGGAGCGCATAAAAAATTTCTTTTGACTGGAGGTTAATTGAGATTAACCTCAATTGCAAGCAATTCAGCTTAATCTCGGGGGCTACTCCCATCGGGAGCGCTGTCGTGCCCTCGATAAGCACAAGACTACTGGACCATTGAGTCCCAAAGCAGACATTCGAATTCTTATCGACCAAAGCTACTCAGCTCTATACGAAGCCCACGACCACAGCAGTCGCAAAACATTATGTACCCGAGATGCGTCTGCCGCATATGATTCTTGGATGCTGCATTCAACATGCAAAGATAAGACCCGCCGATCAGTCGAGCTGGCCAGGGCTCGCACCCGCTGCGTTCACCCTGTAATTTCCGTGCCAGCAGGCATGAAGAAAATTCCGACGGACGCGTTGGTACCCAATGCATCATACTACAATGTCCTCTGTAATACCTCCGCGTTTGAGTCGAAGCTTATCACCTCTTTGTAGGCTCGAGTCCGGGGACTCGAGTTGAAGTAGGCTAGCTAGGTTTTTTCCTAAGTGCATTTAACTGATCCCGATCCGTCGAGTGAACCAGGCCAGCTATGTCATCAGCCCTAGAACCTGTCGATTGGATAGCAAAACATGAAAATATCCAGCGATCGATGCATTACCGACTCAAAACAAAACAACTTGTAATAGGTAAAAGACACGTGCACCCGAGATGAGTCCTTATCCGATTCTTCAACTCGACCAAGCACTCGGGGGCAACTGACGTGGGCCTACCTATCGGTGCCCCACCATGAGGGTACCTAGTGCACGCAAGGACTAGGGCCCAACCGGCAGCCTACTAGAAGACAACATTCAAGGCCCATGAAGGGGACCCAAACAAGACAGAGTGTGTCCCAAAAAAGGCGTAGTTTATGACGGTAGAAAGTTACCTTACCTGTAAACCTAATCGGTTGCGAACTCCCGGGACCCAGTCTCCATTATAAAGGCTGGGAGGGCCACCGATCTAGGGTACGCCATATTCCACCACCAAAACCCTAGCGAGACCGACATCTCGCCGGGATCACCATTGTAACAGCTCCATATAATCAATCTCAGACAAACAGGAAGTAGGGTGTTATCCTCCGGGAGCCTGAACCTGGGTAAATCGCCTTGCTTGTTAGCCGTGGTAACTACCAGCACTTGCATCTTTCTCCCTCTCAATCAACCTGGGGTACTCGACCCTGGGACTTGCCGTGGCCACCCCACGTCACCTGTCTACCACTCAATCGCCATGGAGCTCCCTCCGTGGTTCATCAAAGCGTTTGATCAGCGGACACGGGCGTTCTTCTAGCGTGGAACGGACACGGTGCAGAGGGGCCATTACATGGTCACCTTGGAGTCGATCTGCAAGCCGCAGTCATACGGGGGTCTTGGGATCCCCAACATTTAGCTGTTTGGGATGGCGCTCCGCCTTCGCTGGGCCTGGCAACGTCATGATCCCAACAACTGTTAGGGCGGCCTGCCGGAGAGTGCTGAACCGGCCATGGAGAGTTTCTTTCCAGCCTCCACATCGACGGAGGTCAGGAACGGATGCCTCGCCAAATTTTGTGAGATAGATGGCTCGGAGGCTAATCAATCGCGTCACTCACGCCGCACTTGGTGGCTGCAGTTGATGCGTCCGCGATCGCCACACGATCGGTCCGCGACGCCCTCCACAACAACTCCTGATCAGTGACGTCTCAGGAATCTTAACGGTGCAGGTGATCTCGGAAGTCCTGCATCTATACAACCGCCTGCAAGACATCCCCGCCCTCACGGATTGTGAAGACCGCCTGGTGTGGAAGTGGACCCCTAATGGGATCTACATGGCAGCGTCTGCGTACAAAGCTCTCTTCCTCGGACAGGAGGAGTTCGCGTGCGGCCAGGTGCTCTGGAAGGCTTGGGCGCCGGGTAAATGCAAGCTGCATGTGAGCATGTCTGGTTGTCTCTCCGCCGTCGCTCTGGACAACAGACCGCAGGATTCGTCATGGTCTGCAAAGCCATGCATCTTGCCCGCTATGCGAGCCGATCATCTTGCCGTCGCGTGCCCTTTCTCCCGCGCTGTCTGGACGACCATCCTTGGCAAATGCGGGCTACCAAAACTGATCCCGGCATGCGATTCCCTTGAGGACTTGTGGCCGCCGGCAAGAAGACGGGCGCCCAAGTGCCTCTGCAAAGGCTTCGACAACCTTGCCATCCTCGTCATTTGGAGGATCAGGCTCGAACACAACGCGAGAGTTTTCGAGAACTCGCCGTCTTTGCTTCAAGACCTCTGCACCGCCATTGCGGGCGATGTGCACCTCTGGAAGCGAGCTGGTGCTACGGGGTTAGCCGTCTTGTGGAGATAGTCAGCTTAGTTAGGGCGTTGTTAGTCTCACACGGTTGTCCTCCGTGATCCCGCACAGTTTTCTTTCGCCACCATGTAAGGACTTGTTGTCCCACCCCTGTAACCTCTCTTCTTTCTATCTGTGCACTCGACACGCAAGCTTTTGCGTGTCCGCAAAAAAAAAATGATGCTGGACAAATGAGTAGCACCATTGGTTACCATGGTAAATGACCCATGCTCATTTGTCAAACCATTCATCAAATGGGCAATATTTTGAGAAAGAGTGGACAACATTTATACATACTCTTGGAGATGCCCTTTCCCTCCTCCGCATGATGTCTTCAATATTAGCGCCAAACGCCACCCATTGACCAGCCCCCACCTTGTGTAGCGCATGTTTGATGGAATGCAGGACAACCTCTTGGGTGAACCGGACGCACTATCCGGTTCACCCATCTCGTTGTTTTGGATTAATAATTTAAGACCAGGGTGTCACCTGCATATTCAAGGTGTGCGACACCCTGGGAACAAATGCAGGACAACCTTTTGGGTGTTGCTCCCTTGGTTTGCTGGCGACAAAATGCGGATGGCCGGAAGAGGAGTCCCCTTGGCACACCCCTCTAGTGTTTATGAAGTAAGGAGTATCTCATTGTTGATTGAGATTGCAATCTGATCACCCACGACCGGTTGCATGATCCAAAACATATCTGCCTCGGATTCTATTAATGCAGGGAATTTTAGTCAAGAAATCCCAACTAAGCCCTTTTTCAAAGTTCAATTTCAACCGCATTCCCCATGTTTTTTTAGTTCAGAGTCCATGGACAATCTCATGGAGCGTGAGCACTTCATCAAGGGTAAATCTACCCTTAGTGAACACGGTTTGAGTAGCACTGATAATGTTATGGACGACAGGGAAAGCCTAAACGCAAACCAAGATTTTGAAATTGTGGTGAGCAGATGAAAAGACATTTATCAAATAAATTGTAATTGCAGTCCAATAATGAACCACGAGTTTTGTGATTGCATCGGTCCAAGAAGAATGGCTTGTCTTTGATCTCCCTGTTCGTCAACTCAATGACTCTCAACTGCCACAGATCCCAGATTCCCAGGAGAAGAATCAGAGCACCCAATACATGATTTCGCGGGAAGCAGGTACACTTCGGACTTGTGCATCACCATTCGGAGCCCTCCCGCATCATCGCCATCGCCACCGCACCGCTCCACCTCCACGCCGGCAAACAGCGCGTACCGGTGGGTGGATGCCTCGCCGCCAATGAAGAACCTCGCCACGCAGCCAGAACCTGCCGTCTCCCAGGTGCACGAGGCGCGACGTCTCCGGCATCCACCCCCACTCCACGGGCGGAACGACGACGTGCCCCGAGAGACTGCGCACCGTCGGCGGCCGCTGCCGCTGCTGCGTCGTCGTTGATCCGAGGTCCACGGCACAGAGGAGGTCCGTGTCACAGCAGCTGACTTCGCGGGTGCGGGGCGTGAGGCCGAACCAGAGGCCGTGCTTGGGGACGAACTCGCCTTGGCCAGCGAACGGCAGCATCCAGCAGCCGACCTTGCTCCATGTGCTCCATGTGTGGTGCGCTGTTTCAAAGGCGTAGGTGCCCATGCCATGCTTGGACACCAAGATGCCGGATCCCCTAGCGCCTCTGTCGACGGTGGCGGCCGCCCGGATGATCCCGTACTGAGGGTCGGACTCCTCGCGTTCGCAGGGAATTGGCGGGAGGTCCGAGCAGCACCAGTCCCCCTCCTGGTTCTTCGGAGACGACGACCGACCGGAAGGCGAGCTTGTCGAAGCCGTGGTCGTGGCCGTCGAAGCACATGGTGGAAGGCAGGTTGGGGATCGCGTTCATGACGTACAGATCGCTGACGTTCACGGTGAGAGCTACGGGGCTGTGCTTGGGGCTCGTGAGCGGCGGCATGGTGCGGACGGTGTGGCGCGCGGGGTCGTAGAGTATGGCGCGGCCGGTCTGGTCGCGGCGACGATCTTGTCCGTGCCGAGGAGCATGAATTCCATGGCGCTCTCGCGGGGGGAGGAGAAGTGGGGTGAGGAGAAGCCCATGGCCGGAGGAGGGAGGAGGGATGTCTTTGGTGGTGGACGGTGGGCGAGAGTAGACTGCTGCGGCGGCGGCGTAGGGTAGAAGAAGCGCGATGCATCGATGTGCCGTAGCGAGTATTCGATACGGCCGGTGCTGCTCATGTTGCTCAGCACCAGGTGCACGACCCGCCGGCCGGGAATCATCGCCGAACTCCTGTATGATTTTCGCCGCCGACTCCGATCTGTTCGTGTGGAGATCGCGCACGGTAAACAGAAATAGGGAGGCGACGCCTGAAGCGCCGGCCTGGGTCAGCCGGCCCCATCTACGAACTTCCTTCTTCGTTTTTTTCCTGTTTTCTTTTTTCTGTTTCTTTTCTCAACTCTTTTCTTGTTTTACTTTTAATTTTTTTCTGTTCATGTTTTTTTGTTTCTTCTTGTTATTAAAACTATATGCATTTTGGTTTGTGTGATACGTCAACTTTTTTGAATCATGCGAATAATTATTTTGAACTGCATGCTTTTTTTTTGTTTTCACGTGGAGTTTTTTAAAACAATATAATTTTTTAAAACCTCCCAAACATTGGAAACCTCCTGAATATATTTTAAATTAAATGAATATTTTAAACATTGTGAACATTTTTTACTATGTGAATAATTTTGTAAATATTGTGAATAATTTTTAAAACCTTGTGGTCAAACATTTTATTGCAACTTTCTAAAATATTAATTTTAACAAAGAAATACATAAAAATAAAAACCAGAAAAAGAAACAAGAACAAAGTAAATAAGAAAAAAGAACAAAAAACATGAAAGAAAACAGCGAAAAACAAACAGGAACATAACAAACAAAACCCAATTGGGCCACCAATGAGATATGTAGCTGTTGGGAAATCTATGTTTCGTTATTGGGAACTCCTATTTGCCGCATTTAGCGACAAATCTCTTTTAGCCCTGAATCAAGCAGAGGCGGAGCAGGTATGGTCCTTCAGGATGACCTCATAGCCGCCGTGTATGCAACTGTTGTGCAGAGGCTGAGTGTGGACTCTATGTATCCTCTCGATGTAAACTGATGAGTCCACTAAAAAGTGCCCTTTATCGAAAAAAATCTAGCGCAAGTATCACAAATATGTGTTTTACGCAGGTGATTCTTTACCTTTGCCCCGGTTTTTACGGTGTGGGTCAAGTCAAGAGAATCGACGCACGGCTAGTGAAAGCGAACACAGAGTTTTGGAAAAAGTTGTGCTGGATCTGGATCGAAACAATGCTCTGAACACCAATTACTACAGACCAGAAGGACTAGATCACATAATTTGACAGAACTGAGCTAGATGGCAGAGAACTGAGGTAGATCAGTAGAACTGGAGTTGTAGAGTAGTTTTCTGATATTCCTCAATTCTCTTATTTACTCCTGCTGGTCTTATTCCTCAATCAGTAGGCCAACACCAAAGTTTTAAATAGCGGGCTATAGCAAAGCTATAGCGGCGCTACAACATTTTCTGCACCATGCCGCTAAGTGCATTAACGCGCTGAAGGTACCAAAACCCTTAAATAGCGGGGTATAGCAGCGATTTAGCAGCGCTATAGCTTTTTTCGCATGTTGCCACTAAATGACTTAGCCCGCTATTTAAAACTTTGGCCAACACAGGCAACCATGTGCAATTCCAGCCTAGGTGGTTGGTGTCGGCAAGATAGTCTGCAACCTTTACTTCATTGTACTAGTTGGCATGTATGTGCAACGCACGTTTTAACAATTAAAGGGGGCAATTTACAAGACAATACAATTAGAAATATTGCACGTGCAAATGCACGCGTCCACTAAAACATAAACAAAAATTAGTCTGGTTTTAACAAATATTGATGTACACAAATACTCCCTCTATATCAAAATATAAGGCGCAAATGTACACTACTAAATTTCTCTTGCAGTTTTTCCTTCCTCCATGTATCAGCATACAGAATGATTACCGATCTAGTCCCAACCCCAAAAGCGCCCATCAGTAAGGGCTTTGATTGCCGCCGCTCTTGCGCTGAAGCGCCGCTAGGTTGAGCAAAGTGAGGTAGGTCTCCATCTTATCTTTACATTCAGGGACATCTTTTTTCAATAAAACAAATGTCATGAGCCGTGCTGCAAGATGCAAACAGAACACATAATGCAAATTAGCTGAACCCAAACAACACAACGCAGGAAGTGGTGTTGTCTTTCAAAGACTATTGCAGCTGAACAACAATGTTATCTTTCAAACACTCGCAAATCTTTAGTCCCGAGAGTTCCAGTGCAAAAAACCCCATAGGCGCACGATGTCGACAAGCATCACATCACTTTGACAAACATCACTAACAGAACGGAAAATACATTGTCTGCATGATGTAGGATAGAACAGTCCATCAACTTACCTTCCAAAAAGCAATCACGCATCTGCTCCTCGGAGACACTCAACTTCCCAGCACCACCCCAATGACGCAACACCCCGGAGTGCCGAGCAAGCACACCTCCCTCACCGCCATTGCCAACTGTGTTGTCCGCGTACATATGGATCATATCATACTTCATGCTACAGAACAGAAGGGATGTAGGCAGTCTCAGCATCAAATTAAATGCCAGTTGGAACAGAAAAGGAAATTGCGGTGTGCTTGCTTACTACAATGACCCGGGCGTCAGCTTGTTGGATAAGAGCATCACTAGTAGTACCCTCAAACCCTCATGGCAGTTTAAGGGTTGAGAATTGGCATTTTTTTGGCACTTTTAAGGGTTGAAAAACAGGGGCAAAGACTAAAACCCTCAAACCCAACCCTTATAACGGAATATTCCGTTATAAGAGTTGACTTTGAGGGTTCTAGTCATTGCCTCAACCCCAACCTTTAAAACTGTCATTTGACATATCACAAATTTCATCACATTTCATCATTTGACATATCACAAATTTCATCACATTTGACATAAAACAATAATCATTCTAGTTATTATTACACCACCGAATAGTACTTTCAAGCACATAATAATCATTCAAGTTATTACAACAATCTTGGAGCAAATTACAATAATTGTTCGAATCAAATAGGACATAGAAAAGTAAAACAAAGGTAGATCATGGACCATGGTGCCGCCCATCCAACTGCCACTGGTGCTCTACTAGATCATCCCGGAGCCGACCATGAGTGTTTGCATCCTCAATCTCACGATGTGCTTGAAGAAAAGCTTGTACGCGACAAGGGTTTCTTTCCGGTTGCACACGGGTACCAACATTGTCATAGAAACAAGGCAGGTTTAACCCTCTCTCCTCTAGGATCATGTTGTGTAGAATCACACAACATTCATGATGTTCACCAAGGTTTTTTTGTCCCAAAACCGAGCTGGACCCCGAACTATGGCAAACCGTGCTTGCAAAACACCGAAAGCTCTCTCAATATCCTTGCGGCTGCCTCTTGTGCCTTGGTGAAATGCGCCTCTTTTTTGGTTAAGGGCACCCCATGTTTCTCCTTGATGGACTTCACAAGAGTTGCCCAATCGGGATAAATGCCATCGGTGAGATAGTATCCCATTGAGTACTCATTGTCCATGATTTTGTAGTTGCAAGTTGGAGCATCCCCATAAATTAATCTTTTAAACAAAGGAGATCTATTGAGCACATTGATATCATTGAGTGTTCCCGGCAACCCAAAGAATGCATGCCAAATCCATGTGTCCTCCGATGCCACGGCCTCAAGCACAATGGTAGCATCCGTGCCATGCCTTTGGGCAAGTTTTCCATGTCCAATGCATGCAATCAAGACTACCAAGCATCCCCGGCCATCCCCTTTTTTCATTAATTTCCATCAATCTCTTCGTATCTTCCTCGTTTGGTGCCCGAAGATATTTTTCACCATACAACCGGATGACCAACTTTGCAAACCTACGGACGGACTCCGTGGTTGTATCTTGTCCAATGCAAAGATACTCGTCGGTATAGTCCGCGGGTATGCCATAGGCGAGTACCCGCATTGCCGCCGATATCTTTTGGTATCCACTAAACCCATGATACCGGCGGCGGATCTACAACGCTTGAAGTAATCGGAGGCGGCCTCACAATCTGTGACAATATTCACAAACAAACTACGACGCATTCGGTACCTTCTGCGGAAGAGGCGAGGAGGGTATGTAGGTACCTCCGCGAAGTAGTCTTGCATCAAATGCTCGTGTCCGAGAGCGCGGTTCCGGTAGATGGTGACTCGCCCCATCTTCGACCCTCTCCTCTGGTCCATCAGCTTCGCGCGATCTTCAAACGCTTGCACGTCGACGAGGAGGCTCATCATCTCGACGTCGTCGTCTTGAAGCAACTCCTCAATGTTCGAATCATCCGACGACGACTGATACGTCCATTTTGCATCACTATTTTATATCATAATTTACTGCTATTCATCGATATATTTCATATTTAGAAGTGTTACTTATGTTATTTTACCTATTTTGCATGTTTGATGAATAATGGAGAATTGGACACCGGAGTCAGGATTCTGCTGGAAAAAGCACCGTCGAGATGCACTATTTCTGAAGATCAATAAATCGAAGGAGACATATGGAAGTTCCTATTTTACCAGAAGATGGAGGAGGCCAAAAGGGGAGCTGAGAAGGGCCAAGGTGGGCCCTCCTCACCCTGGCGCGGGGGCCCAGCCGCGCCGACAGGTGGTTTGGGGGCCCTGGCCCACCTCAGCCGTTCCCCCTTCGCGTACTTGACCCCCTCGGAACCCTAACACAGAGAGGACGGCCATCGAAATATTCCGCCGCCTCCACGAGGCGGAAAACACCAGAGAGCGAAAAGCTCCCCTGCAGGAAGAAATCTGCCGGGGGAAATTCCCTCCCGGAGGGGGAAATCGTCGCCATCATCACCGTCATCGAGCTGGACTTCATCGGGATCATCATCATCATCATCTCCACCGCCAACACCATCATCACCGCCGCTGCACCCCGTCTCCGCTATAACATCTAGGGCTGAATCTTGTCTATTTCATAGGGGAAACTCTCCCGGTGTTGATTACTCTTGTTATTGATGCTATTGGGTGAAACCATTGGACTAAGGTTTATGTTCAGATTGTTATTCATCATCATATCACCTCTGATCATGTTCCGTATGATGTCTTGTGAGTAGTTCGTTTAGTTCTTGAGGACATGGGAGAAGTCTTGATGTTAGTAGTGAACTATGTTGAGTAATATTTAATGGTTTGATGCTTAAGTTGTGGTGTTATTCTTCTAGTGGTGTCATGTGAACGTCGACTACATGATACTTCACCTTTATGGGCCTAGGGGAATGCATTGTGTATTCGTTTGCCAATTGTGGGGTTGCCGGAGTGACAGAAACCTGAACACCCGTTGGTATATCGATGCATGAGGGATAGCAGGATCTCAAAGTTTAAGGCTGTGGTTAGTTTATCTTAATTACTTTCTTGTATTTGCGGATGCTTGCAAGGGGTATAATCACAAGTATGTATTAGTCCTAGGAAGGGCGGTGCATTAGCATAGGTTCACCCACACAACACTTATCAAAACAATGAAGATTAATCAACTATATGAAGCGAAAGCACTTGACAATATTCCCGTGTGTCCTCAAGAACGTTTGGTCATTATAAGTACAACAACCGGCTTGTCCTTTGCTGTAGAAAGGATTGGGCCACTCGCTGCAACTATTATTACTGCATTTTATTTACTTGTACTTTATTTATCTGTCATATCAAAAACTCCTAAAAACTTGTCTGAGCATTTACAGTGAATCCTTCATCAAAACCGCTTGTCAACACCTTCTGCTCCTCGTTGGGTTCGACACTCTTATTTATCGAAAGTACTACGATACACCCCCTATACTTGTGGGTTATCAAGACTATTTTCTGGCGCCGTTGCCGGGGAGTGTAGCGCTATTGGTAAGTGGAATTGGTAAGGGAAACATTTATTGTACGTGCTGTTTTTATTTTTGCCTGCTGCTATATCTCATTATGGAGGGGTCTTCTCTTGAATTCCTATTTGGGAAAACAACTACCACTGCTAAGGTAGTAGAGGAGGCGCCAGATGAGCAGGTAATACCGTTCAAAATTCCTATGAAAATTGTTGAACGTGTCACAAATAACCGCTATGCAGGAGATGGAACTGTCCATCCTGGAGATCATTTGTTATTTCTGCATGAATTGTGCGAGTTATTTAAGTGTGCAGGTATCTCGATGGGAGAAGTTAAGAAGAAATTATTCTCTCTATCACTGTCTGGTAAAGCTGCACATTGGTATAAACTGCTGAAGAATGGGTATTCTCTTGGATGGGAGGAAATTGTACCTCTCTTTTACTCCAAATTCTATCCTCCAAGTGAGATTCATAAGGATCGGAACCTCATATATAACTTCTGGCCCTATGATGGAGAGAGTATCGCTCAAGCGTGGGGGAGATTGAAGGCATTAATGCTCAAATGTCCCATTCATGAGCTTCCTGGTAATATTGTTATTGATAACTTTTATGCAAGACTCTCCTTTCAAGATAAAACTCTATTGGATACCACTTGTGCTGGATCGTTCACTCGTAATAAAGAAGAGTTTAAGTGGGACCTTCTTGATCGGATTCAGGAGAACACTGAAGGATGGGAGAATGACAAAGGTAGGGAGTCAGGTATAAACTATGACTTTGAGTGTGTTAAAAATTTTATGGATACTGATGATTATCGCAAAATTAGCACTACTTATGGTCTTGACTCTCAAATTGTTGCAAACTTTTATAAAGCCTTTGCTTCCTATTTCGGTTTGCCGAAGGAGGGTTTTAAAAATTATCATGAACCATATAAAGATGAATCTGTTTCTCATATATCTAAAGGTGTTGAGGTTAATGTTGCTGATCGCATTATTCCAGAACCTTATATTGAAAAAGTTCCTTTTCCTAATAAGATTAAGGAACATACTATCATAACTGGTGTTGTTAGTAAAAGTAATAAGAAAACTACCAAACCTGATGAGCAAATAACTGTTGAACCTGTTGTAGCATTGGTTAAAGATCTTGTCACTGAAAATTTAGAAGATAGACACATTATCTTTTGTGAGGATGCTTCTAATATTGTCTCACATCCTAAAAGTTCTAGGAAGTCTAGTGTTCCTGTGCTTTCTGTTGGATAGGTGATCATTGCTATTATGGTTTATGTGATATTGGTGCAAGTTCTAGTGCTATTCCTTATGAGCTTTACAGGGAAATTATGCACGAAATTGCTCCTTGTAAACTTGAAGAGATTGATGTGGTTATTCAGCTTGCTAATAGGGAAACTATCTCTCCAATTGGTATCATTAGAGATGTCGAAGTCCTTTGTGGTAAGACTAAATACCCTGCTGATTTTCTTGTACTTGGGTCGGCTGCCAATGATAGTTGTCCTATTATTTTTGGTAGACCTTTTCTGAATACTTGTGGTGCTGTTATAGATTGTAAGAAAGAGAAAATCTTTACTAAATTTGCTGGTGAATCTTATGAATTCAATTTCTCTAAATTTGCTAAAGCACCTTATGAAACTGAATTGCCTAGTGAGGATTTTGAAATTGCTCAACTTGCATCTATTGTTCTTGCTCCTAACAATGCTTTGCAGCAACATATGGAGAATCATGAAAGTGAGAACTTCAGGGAAGAAAGGAATGAGCTTGATGAAGTATTCCTTCGTCAACCTATGCTCAAACACAATTTACCTGTGGAAGATTTGGGTACCACAATGCCACCCAAGGAGGATCCTGTTTTTGATTTGAAACCTCTGCCTGATAATCTTAAATATGCTTATATTGATGATAAGAAAATATATCCTGTTATTATCAGCTCTAAACTTTCAGGTACAGAGGAGGAAAGGTTATTGGGAGTGTTGAGGAAACACCGCGGAGCTATGGGATATACTCTTGATGACCTGAAGGGAATTTCTCCTACTATATGTCAGCACGCCATCAACATGGAACCTGATGCAAAGCCTGTTGTTGAGCATCAGCGTCGTTTAATACCCAAGATGAAAGAAGTGGTAAGAAATGAGGTATTAAAACTTCTTGAAGCTGGTATTATTTATCCTATTGCTGATAGTAGATGGGTAAGTCCTGTGCATTGTGTTCCTAAGAAAGGAGGAATTACCGTTGTTCCTAATGAAAATGATGAACTAATTCCTCAAAGAGTAGTAGTTGGTTATAGGATGTGCATTGATTTTAGAAAGGTTAACAAAGTAACTAAGAAAGATCATTATCCTTTGCCTTTTATTGATCAAATGCTTGAGAGGTTGTCCAAGAAAACTCACTTTTGTTTCCTTGATGGGTATTCTGGGTTTTCTCAAATTGCTGTGAGAGCGCAAGATCAAGAGAAAACTACTTTTACTTGTCCTTATGGAACTTATGCTTATAGACGTATGCCTTTTGGTTTATGTAATGCTCCTGCTACTTTTCAAAGATGCATGTCTGCTATTTTTCATGGCTTTTGTGAGGAAATTGTGGAAGTCTTCATGGACGATTTCTCCGTCTATGGAACTTCCTTTGATAATTGTTTGCACAACCTTGACAAAGTTTTGCAGAGATGTGAAGAAACTAGCCTTGTTCTTAATTGGGAGAAATGCCACTTTATGGTTAATGAAGGAATTGTTCTTGGACATAAAATTTCTGAAAGAGGTATTGAAGTTGATCGAGCTAAAGTGGAGGCAATTGAAAAGATGCCTTGTCCCAAAGATGTTAAAGGTATTCGTAGTATTCTTGGTCATGCTGGTTTTTATAGGAGGTTTATTAAAGATTTCTCTAAAATTTCCAAGCCTCTTACTAATCTTCTTCAAAAAGATGTACCTTTGTTTTTGATGATGATTGTAAGGAAGCTTTTGAAACTTTGAAAAAGGCTTTAATCACCGCTCCTGTAGTTGAACCACCTGATTGGAATTTACCTTTTGAAATTATGTGTGATGCTAGTGATTATGCTGTAGGCGCTGTTCTTGGGCAGCGAGTAGATAAAAAGTTAAATGTTATTCATTATGCTAGTAAAACTCTTGATTCTGCTCAAAAGAATTATGCCACTACTGAAAAAGAATTTCTAGCTGTAGTTTTTGCTTGTGACAAATTTCGACCCTACATAGTTGATTCGAAAGTCACTATTCATACTGATCATGCTGCAATTAGATACCTTATGGAAAAGAAAGATGCTAAGCCAAGGCTTATTAGATGGGTACTTCTTTTGCAAGAATTTGATTTGCATATCATAGATAGAAAAGGTGCTGAAAATCCTGTTGCTGATAATTTGTCTAGATTGGAAAGCATTCCTTATGATCCTATTCCTGTTAATGATAGCTTTCCAAATGAACAATTGGCTGCAATAAGTGTAAGTTCGCGAGATAGTCCTTGGTATGCTGATTATGCTAACTTTATTGTTTCCAAGTACTTGCCTCCAACCTTTTCAGCTCAGCAAAGAAGGAAATTCTTTTATGACTTGCGGCATTACTTTTGGGATGACCCACACTTATATAAAGAAGGAGTCGATGGTATTATGCGAAGATGTGTTCCTGAATATGAACAACAGGAAATACTGAGGAAATGCCATGGAAGTGCTTATGGAGGGCATCACGCTGGAGATAGAACTGCGCAGAAAGTTCTACAATCAGGTTTTTATTGGCCTACCCTCTTTAAGGATGCAAGAAAGTTTATTTTATCTTGTGATGAATGTCAAAGGGTTGGTAATATCTCTAGACGCAATGAAATGCCTATGAGTTATTCTCTTGTTATTGAACCATTTGATTGTTGGGGATTCGACTTCATGGGTCCTTTTCCTTCTTCACAAGGTAATACTCATATACTTGTTGCTGTTGATTATGTCACTAAATGGGTAGAAGCTATACCTACTAAAAGTGCTGATGGTGAGACCTCTTTAAAAATGCTTCAAGATGTCATTTTTCCTAGGTTTGGTGTACCTAGATATCTTATGACTGATGGAGGTTCTCATTTTATCCATGGTGGTTTTAGAAAGACTCTTGCTAAATATGGTGTTAATCATAGAATTGCTTCAGCCTATCATCCTCAAACTAGTGGACAAGTAGAATTGTCAAATAGGGAGATTAAATCTATCTTGCAAAAGACTGTTAATAAATCTAGAAAAAATTGGGCTAGTAAGTTAAATGATGCTTTATGGGCTTATAGAACTGCTTATAAGAACCCCATGGGCATGTCTCCTTATAAAATGGTTTATGGTAAAGCTTGTCACTTGCCTTTAGAATTAGAACACAAAGCTTATTGGGCAGTGAGAGAACTTAATAGAGATTTTAAACTTGCCGGTGAGAAAAGGTTGTTGCACTTAAGTTCTTTAGATGAATGGAGAAGTGAGGCTTATGAAAATGCTAGACTCTTTAAAGAAAAAGTTAAGAGATGGCATGATAGGAGAATTCTTAAAAGAGAATTTAATGTTGGTGAGAAAGTTCTATTGTATAGGTCTCGTCTCAGATTTTTTGCAGGAAAGTTACTCTCAAAATGGGAAGGACCATTTGTTATTGTGGAGGTGTATCGTTCAGGTGCAATAAAAATTGCTTCATTGAAAGATAACTCTACACAAGTGGTAAATGGTCAAAGACTCAAGCATTATATTTCTGGAGATTCTATTAATGAAGAGGTTGATACAATTAAAGTGGTGACTCCGGAAACTTTCATTGAAGAACATTTTTCTGGGACTGCAGAATTCGATTCGAATAGGTAACAGTTTCGGTAAGAAAAGTTTCGCGAATAACTTTCTAGAAGATATTTTCGTCGTTTTTATTAAATATGGAAAAATAAGAGACCGAACCGGATGGGAGACGGCACCCGTGGTGCCCAAACCATAGGTCGGCGCGGTGGGCCCCCAGCCGCGCCGCCTGGTGGTTTGAGCACCCCGGAGCTCGTCTCCGATCAGGTTTCCTCCTGTACCTTCCTTATGTTGTAAAACTTTTTGCTATAACTCACCCGAACCCCCGAGGTTCGTATCTCGCCTTTTCATCGTGTTTCGTTTCGAGCTGTTTCTGTCCAGATATTGTTTTCAGATTTAGAAGCGCCATGGTCTCCAACAACAACAACAAGGGCAAGGAGCCTTTGGAAGACGAGACTCAAGACCCCAAGCTGAAGGAGGAAGTCAAGAGCAAAGATGAAAGCGTCATGAAGGAAGTAAAGGGGATGCCGTCAACAAAGGGAGAACAGCCTGCAGTCAGGAAGCCCACCTTTGTGGGATCGGTTAACGCTCAACGTGCTTTTTCTCATAACCTGCAGGGAGCAATACCACCTATTCCGGACTACAGCTCTTTTCCGGCAGTGACGGAAGTACTTCGAGTTACAGATGAGTTCTGTGATCAATACCGAGCCCTGCGGAGGGAGGTGGAAATACTCCAGGAAGAGAATATCAGACTCCGCCGAATGCTGGAACGGTTTCTTACTCCAATCCAAGTCATACCGCCACCACCACCGAAGGAGTAATTCATCAAGTATTGGCATCCCCTTGGTTTGTTCCAAGCTTGGGGGAGTGCCGCGGTATCACATCATTATCTTTACCTTTTACTTTTCCATAAAGTCATATCGTGAGTAGGGAAGTTATCTTATATGATGGTTTGCAATGTGGAAGTATCTCTCTTTTAGTTGGTTATCTATGTATCCCTTGGTGTGAGTTGCCGTTATGAAATATTAATGAGAAGTTTTATCATTTACTTTCTGCATACTTTATTTTAGCTTGCAATTCTCTTTCATATTGATAACCTTGTTGTTAGTATAGGGATCACTTTTTAGAGCACCAAGTTAATCTTTTTGGTTTTGGCAAACTTAGCATTGGTCAGTAGTAGACAATACTTTGAGACTTAAGTAGAGAGAGGGAGTGCATGCAAATATATTATTCCATGATCTTTCTTTCTTTGTAGCTCATAAGCTTAGTATTCTTAAGTTAAACTATTTGTGCTTCTAAGGAAGATTGCATGATTATTCTTATCACTTGTATAATTGTTTGTATCCCTCAACTCTTATGCTTGCTACATAACCTTGCTAGCCAAAGACCTGTATCGAGAGGGAATGCTTCTCATACATCCAAACCTTGAGCCAAACCATTGCCATTCGAGTCCACCATAACTTCCTACTATATGGTATTTTGCGCCATTCCAAGTAAATACTTCATGTGCTACCTTTAAATTATTCAAAACTTATTACTCCTAGTTTTGTGTCACTGTTTATTAGCTCATGAGGGTTCTGTAGAGTTTCTCTAGCACTTTTGTCAAACAGACTTTCACCAATGGACTAGTGGCATATACACCGCTTATCCAACAATTTGCAAAAAGAGCTGGCAAATGGGGTGCCCAGTCCCAATTAACTACAACTTTCATTAATAATTCTCTTCACATGTTTTGCCCTGATTTATCAGTAAGCAACTTAATTTGCAAATAGACACTCCTCCATGGTATGTGAATGTTGGAAGGCACCCGAGGATTCGGTTAGCCATGGCTTGTGTAAGCAAAAGGTTGGGAGGAGTGTCAACTATAAAGAAACTAAAATACATGTGTAAACAAAAGAGAAGAGGGATGATCTACCTTGCTGGTAGAGATAACGTCCTTCATGGGAGCCGCTCTTGAAAGTCTGGTTGACAAGGGGTTAGTGTTCACTTTACTACGATTCGTTGACAACGACATACATAGCTCAAACAACTATTTTCATACTCTCTATATGCTTTGCAAAACTTAAAAGCTCTAGCACATGATTTAATCCCTGCTTCCCTCTGCGAAGGGCCTATCTTTTACATTATTGTTGAGTCAGTAAACCCATTCCTCTCTATCTCAAGCAAGCATTTGAGTTGTTGAGATCCAATTAGTTATATGTGTTGATACTTCTAATCATATCTCTCATTTCCTTGTTTCGCACAATAGCTTTTATCCGAATGAATATAACTTTGAAAGTTATCAATGACTGTAAGGAGACTGTTATGATTAAGGCATGTAAGTTCTGCTATATAAGCTCTGATATAAAGACTCTTCTCGAAAGATAAGTATGATCTGTTAATTGTTCTCTGACCAAGAGTTTAAGTTTGCCTTCACCAATCATGGTTCTCTTTATGCACTTCATCGTGGTTCCCTTTACTTATTTCAAGTTAGATTATATGAAGGGAAGTTGCTGTCTAGAATGACTTGTGTATCAATGAATGTGATGCTTCTTGTCCGTATTTTATTTATCGACACTTTGCTCCATAAACTTGTGGTCATGTTTACTGAGCTCAGTTTTCGCTTGGGGACAAGCGAGGTCTAAGCTTGGGGGGGTTGATACGTCCATTTTGCATCACTATTTTATATCATAATTTACTGCTATTCATCGATATATTTCATATTTAGAAGTGTTACTTATGTTATTTTACCTATTTTGCATGTTTGATGAATAATGGAGAATTGGACACCGGAGTCAGGATTCTGCTGGAAAAAGCACCGTCGAGATGCACTATTTCTGAAGATCAATAAATCGA
Organism: Poa pratensis; assembly: GCA_947311845.1. Taxonomy (NCBI): domain Eukaryota; kingdom Viridiplantae; phylum Streptophyta; class Magnoliopsida; order Poales; family Poaceae; genus Poa; species Poa pratensis. The sequence continues at coordinate 27,880,355 of CAMZMU010000095.1, forward strand.
AGGAGACATATGGAAGTTCCTATTTTACCAGATGGAGGAGGCCAAAAGGGGAGGCTGAGAAGGGCCAAGGTGGGCCCTCCTCACCCTGGCGCGGGGGCCCTGCCGCGCCGACAGGTGGTTTGGGGGCCCTGGCCCACCTCAGCCGTTCCCCCTTCGCGTACTTGACCCCCTCGGAACCCTAACACAGGAGGACGGCCATCGAAATATTCCGCCGCCTCCACGAGGCGGAAAACACCAGAGAGCGAAAAGCTCCCCTGCAGGAAGAAATCTGCCGGGGGAAATTCCCTCCCGGAGGGGGAAATCGTCGCCATCATCACCGTCATCGAGCTGGACTTCATCGGGATCATCATCATCATCATCTCCACCGCCAACACCATCATCACCGCCGCTGCACCCGTCTCCGCTATAACATCTAGGGCTGAATCTTGTCTATTTCATAGGGGAAACTCTCCCGGTGTTGATTACTCTTGTTATTGATGCTATTGGGTGAAACCATTGGACTAAGGTTTATGTTCAGATTGTTATTCATCATCATATCACCTCTGATCATGTTCCGTATGATGTCTTGTGAGTAGTTCGTTTAGTTCTTGAGGACATGGGAGAAGTCTTGATGTTAGTAGTGAACTATGTTGAGTAATATTTAATGGTTTGATGCTTAAGTTGTGGTGTTATTCTTCTAGTGGTGTCATGTGAACGTCGACTACATGATACTTCACCTTTATGGGCCTAGGGGAATGCATTGTGTATTCGTTTGCCAATTGTGGGGTTGCCGGAGTGACAGAAACCTGAACACCCGTTGGTATATCGATGCATGAGGGATAGCAGGATCTCAAAGTTTAAGGCTGTGGTTAGTTTATCTTAATTACTTTCTTGTATTTGCGGATGCTTGCAAGGGGTATAATCACAAGTATGTATTAGTCCTAGGAAGGGCGGTGCATTAGCATAGGTTCACCCACACAACACTTATCAAAACAATGAAGATTAATCAACTATATGAAGCGAAAGCACTTGACAATATTCCCGTGTGTCCTCAAGAACGTTTGGTCATTATAAGTACAACAACCGGCTTGTCCTTTGCTGTAGAAAGGATTGGGCCACTCGCTGCAACTATTATTACTGCATTTTATTTACTTGTACTTTATTTATCTGTCATATCAAAAACTCCTAAAAACTTGTCTGAGAGCATTTACAGTGAATCCTTCATCAAAACCGCTTGTCAACACCTTCTGCTCCTCGTTGGGTTCGACACTCTTATTTATCGAAAGTACTACGATACACCCCCTAAACTTGTGGGTCATCAACGACCAACCGGAACCATCCGACAATGACTCCATCTCGTCGTCGGTGTTCACCTCCATCTACAAAATACAACATACATTCAATTTTGAGTGCTAAAAATTGAAACAAAAAAGAAAATGAAACAAAAAAGAAAGAAAATGAAACATACCTGCGGGGCGCGCGGGCTCTGGCACGGCGGGCGATGCGGCGGCAAGTCTGCTGCCGGACGGCTGGGGGAGGCGGGGCGGGGGGCGCGGCCAGGCGAGGAAGGCGGGGCGGGGGAGGCGGAGCAGTTGCGGCGGAGCAGCGGAGGATGGGGCGGGCGATGGAGGGTGCGGGAGGCGGCTGGGGGTGGGTGGCGGGCGCGGCGGGCTATCGGAGCTCGAGGAAGGCTGCCGGCGGCGGGGGGCGGCCGGATGGCGCGGCGGAAGCTCGCGGCGGCGGCGGCGGCGGAGGGAAGGTTGGCGCGGCTGCTGCGGGGCGCGGAAGGCGGCGGTGAGCGGTGGATCCAGCGGCGGAGGGTGCGACGCAGCTGAGGCGGGCGCGGGGGCGGGGGAGGCGGGGGCGGCCGGATTGCGGCCGGCGGGAGGGCGCGCACGGGGACGAGAGGTTGGGGACGAGGAAGTTGCCCTCGCGCGCGCGGGCGGACGTGAGTGCGGGTTAGGGGCAGTTTCCCCTCCCAACCCCCACTTCTACAGGTTGGGAAGAGGTTTGAGGGTTCAACCCTTAATTTTTTGAGGGTTTGAGGGTTAAGGGGTTCTATTCTATACGTTTTTTCCCTCCCAAACTATAAAAAAGCAGTTATTTATAAGGGTTTAGGGGTTTGAGGGCACTACTAGTGATGCTCTAAGAACGGCGGAACTTGTGCATGTATGTCGTGCAGGACTCGGCGTCGTCTTCGTCTGAGTGGAAGCTTGCGACGGCGGAACAAGCACAAAAGAGTTCCATACGTGTGGCAGCATCGGAATGGGAGCCCAGCCTCAGGCTGCTAGATGGACAGCTGGTTAAGGAAAGGATTAGCAAAAGATGTCTGAAATAATTGAACAGCCGTTTCGACAAAAAATGTACCATCTCAAACAGCACCATTTTTGCATAACTCGGAATCATCATGCCACGACACAATTAACAAATAATCAAATCATACAGGACACCAAACCATCATCGATCATCATTTTGCATAACACTGAATTTTCTTACCAGCTGCATATATGAACTCTTATTAGGATAATTAATCAACAAATATTTTCCCTCCCATAACCTTGCTAATCTTCAGTTAAAATGAACTACACCAACATACACCATTCAACCATGAATCTTGCACTAAAAATAACCTACCACATAGAATATGCAGTTTGAACAACAAAGAACATATTCAGTTCAGAGAGAGAAACACAACAGAATAAGTTGGAGTACACGTCTATGTAGATGATAATGAGAAATTTTCATTACATGGGCTGATGGGTATTCAGACATACGGTGATATAACTGCATCTCGTCCTGCTGCATCACACATAGAGAAGAATAATCAGAGAAATAGAGAGAGCCGAGATAGATTTACCTTGAGGAGGAGTGGAACGGCTGATGTTGTTGCCTGATTCGTGCACCCTCACTAGTGGAAATCACGCCTTTGGTCCCGGGTGGTAGAGGCCTTTGGGGAGGGATGTCCAGCCGGTACATGGCAACCGGGACTAGAGGCCCCCCTCTAGTCCGGGGTGTGCTACGACCCGGGACCAGAGAGGTCCACGCGGGGCCAGCACATGGCGCATGCGAGAGGATCTCTAGTCCCGGGTTGTAATACAACCCGGGACTAGAGATGCACCCACGTGGCGGCCTGTGGTTTTTTCGTTTCGGTTGTTGTATATTATGAATAATTTGCAAAAAATATGGTTAATTATCTGTAAATCAGAAAAATACATATAGCATATCAAAATATTCGTAAGAGAAAGCTTTATGCGAAAGTCGGGAAATCGGAAGTCGGAACGGAAAGTCGTGAAGTCGGGAAAGTCGTAAAGCCGGGAAAGTCGTGAAGTCGTGAAGTCGGGAAAGTCGTGAAGTCGGGAAAGTCGGGAAGTCGGGAAGTCGTGAAGTCAGGAAAGTCGACGTGACGTTTTCCCGGCTACCCGGCTTCTCGGTTTCACGTTTTCCCGGCTTCCCGGTTTCACGTTTTCCGGCTTCCTGTTTTCACGATTTCCCGGCTTCCCGGTTTCCTGGATTAATTTACATATAAAGATCCCATATATAAGAGGGACTAGAACCGTCATCTATTCGATTACATGGAGATCATCAAGCTAGCCACTACTAGAGCCCGTCATCTAATTTGATCCGGTGCATTGTATTTTCCCTTCATGTCCAAGACATAGTTCATCAAAAAGCCCGCAATTTTGTGGCGCCCCGACCCGACTGCTATACAGTGATACTGTGTCCCCGGTTATCGATACCACCGGACACACTATCAAAGCATAATAGAGAGATCAAGACTTGTGGAACAACTGGCACATCACAGACTCTACGACACAAATCATATAGCTCAACTCTTATAATAGAGAAAGATAGCAAATGACAACCAGAGGTCACCGACCCAACATTACAACATGCGGAAGCGAAGTGTGTTGTTCTAAACAACAAGAACCAAATATGGCCTAAGAGGCCTACAGATGAACATCACAGCGCCAGCTGCTCCAGGATGTCCCAAGCTGCCACCTGGGAACCCCAGACTACTCGTCGACGTCCACAAAGAACCCACCTTCGAGGTCGGTGAAGTCCTCCACTGAAACAAAAGCAAAGACGTTGAGTTCGATGAACTCGCAAGATTAAGAGCTAATATATGCTCGATGATTGGCTTTCAAGGTTTTATGGCTGTTTTGCATAAAGCTGATTTTATTTATGAAAACATAACTCAAAGGCATCGACTATTCAGGTATTTTCAAAAGAGGTAAGAAGTACTCTTTTCTTGATCACCTTTCTCAACAACAACCATCACCAACCACTGTACCTGTTCATCAAAGGCACCTCCCCGAATCACCCTCGAGGAAGCTCACCTTGCTTTTGTGAGTGGTACCTCTAGTACCCAGTTTTAATCATTCCGTTAAAGTTATTCTATGATCTTACCTTCACTTCCCAAGTCGTCCATAACCGCGGACACGGCTTTTCGAAAAGATTTAACCCTACAGGGGTGTACAAATGTTTGCCACGCGTACCGTCCGGCCCATTACCTGATCATTAGCTCTCTTCCATGGAAAGCCGGCTGGGTGGGAGCGGTGTCGACTTCTCCCTCGTTAAGGACTTTCCAGGATCATCAGTGTCGGTAGGACAGGTTTGGTGACTCCTCCAACCCCCTGTCCCGCGGACACTTACTTTCTTAACACCACAATCCTCATACCATTCTCAGCCACCAACTCACGCACGCGCAAATGGAAGCCCGAACTAGAGGACCCTGGCTAGCCCCGCTCGAGTTATTTAGTCTATGAGGGTTCCTGCACTGCGAATGCATAGGCCTCACACATGGTTGCACGCTCAGTCTTGGTTCAAGAGGTATAGAACTCGCACCTAGGCGGCGAGAACGAGACAAAACACCACAACCACAGTGGCCTCTCATCCCAACCTTTAAGCATTTTATTACCCGTCACCACAATTCCTCCACCATCATTCTCATTTCAACACCTGTTTCCAACATAACCATCCACCATATAGCTATGCAATTAACTAAGCATGGCTAAGCAACAACATAGCATAGTAAGTATCTCGGCCAACAATACAACACTATGGATAATAGGAGGGAAACAGGTAAAGGCATAGGGAACTTAATGCAACTATAGGATACTCTAATCCAAGAAAATTGACATTTAGAACCGCATGCAATATTATAGTGGAGAAAATATTTGCGGAAACATAGGATAAGATATGCTCAGAGGGGGGATTACGCTTGCCTTGCTCAACGTGCGGGTAGTATGGATCGTCGGGGTATTGCGGAGTAACCCCGACTGCTTGATCTAACGAGAAACAAACATCGGGAGAGAACAATCAATCACCACACAAACTTTAGCAGATGCAATGCACAAAACACGTGATGACATGTCAATTTAAATCCCCGAGAGGAGGATGATTCAACTATTCATTTAAACGGAGTTTGGGTGCGTAGTGGGGACACACCTCGAATACACCGTGGAGTTAAGTAAGGAATCATCTTTACTTGTTGATTAACGTAGTTGAGACCCTAGGATTTAACTTGTAGATCATATGACATGATCATGTGAGAGATGCAATGTTTAGGTGGTTAACATTCTTGCAACAATTATAAGGCAACGGAAAAAGAATTGGTGTTAAAACAAGTTTCAGAGAGCATCCGGTTTGAAATCCGGAATTTTCTGGGATGATTCCGGGTTTTGTACCGGGTCATTCCGGGTTTTATACCGGGTCTGGCACCGGGTTTAATTCCGGGTCATTTCCGGGTATGAACCGGCGAAAATGGTCGAGTCCAGTACCATTTTCTTAATCCGGTTATAGATTCCGGACAATTCCGGGTCTGGTACCGGGGATTCCGGGTTCAGTTCCGGAAATTTCCGGGTTGGACACCGGATTTGTCAACGCGACCAAACGAAATAGAGCTACGGGGATTCGGTGAACTAGGGGGAAAAGGAGGAAATGTAGAGGTCCATTTGGAGGGTTTGCTCACCCTGAACTCGTGGGGGTGCTTGGAAGGACGGAGATGGACGGAGATGGCCGGAATCGTCCGGGAGAGCTCCGGCGGTGGTTTGTGGAGAACTTGACGGTGAGCTCGATTGCGGGCTTCCCAACTCGATTCCTTCGGTGGAGTGGTAGAGGACGACGAGGCGGAGCTATTGGTGGTCTTGGTTTTGCTCGGGGGCTCGTCAATCAACGGCGGCGAGCTCGGCCCGGGAGTGAGCTTTTGGAGCTCTTGGGGAGAGGAAAAATATGGAGAAGAGAGTGAGGGAGAGGGAGTGGGCTGGTTGTGGTCTTCTCTTCAACTTAGTGTCCATTTCTTTTTACACAAACCCCCTGCACTTTTGTTTCCACTCGAATGTAATTTGTTTAGCGATTTCATAATGGATGCCATGATGCAAAGAACACAAAAGCGAAAATTTTACTCGGGTTTTTAGGTTCTCAACTTTGGGCTGTTACAATTCTACCCTCCTTACAGGAATCTCGTCCGAGATTCTAAGAGTAGGAAAGAGGGAAAGGTTACGACGGTACTACACGATCTTCTCGGTGTGTAGATCGATCCAGCGCATCTGAAGATCTTCATCGGCTACACTTCAAGGTCACTATCAAGGTACACCATCGGAAAGAAGGAAACCTCTCCGAAAGAATGGAGCTTGGTGAATATACAACGAGAGTACCTCCTAGTAGAATATAGGATGAGACTTCAGCATCCCTTGGATTGACAGTTAAGAGACACTTTCGTGTGATGGGAGATTGATAGGGAGCTTCCAGTTGGTAGACAATTGTTTTCTCAAAAGATTCAGAATATAAACTTTGCACAAGGACTTCACCTTCTGAGGGAGGGTGTTGAAACAAGGTTCCAACGGATAAAGAGGCAACTCTACCAAACAGCTTGAGTAGAACTTTCCTCACGGAGGAGCATTTCGATCACTGGAGAAGGATCGGAAAGCTAGTTCGAGAGAACTCCAGAAAACCCCGGGAAGTTAGTATCGGGAAAACTTCTTGATTTTCTAGAATCGGGAACCAGCTTCTTGAGGATCACCAACTATCGTTTCTGATTGAGATTTTGATCTGGTCAGGTGTAGAGATACTTCAGACTCCACAGGTAGGAATAGGGATCTTTGCCAAAGCATACCAAGGGTTACAATTGCTAGGACCCCAAGAAGGTTGGACTACAATGTCAACTCCAAAGGAGGAACGAGATTGCGGAACTCGCGGATTAGCAACTTGTTAGGGACAGCTTCCCTACTTGATTTACTTGCAGCGAGACACGATTTAGTCCTTGATGGGAAACACCATTAGAAGACAAAGAGTTCTCAGACTTCCTCTCTTTCTGGAACAACTTAATCAGTGGCTGGGATGTATAGATGAAATTCTCGAGGGATGGAGGTAACTACATACCATTCGAGAGTATTCTACACATGCACGATCGAGTTGAGATGATTCGTAGGAAAACCAGACAATTCACTCAGATCCACGGCGAATCTTTCAGCAATTGCACGTGAACCAGGGAAAATCACTCTTTAACTCCAGAACCTTGCCGTGTGACGACACAAGGTTAGTTCTAACAAGTTTCCATCAAACATGGAGGAAAAAAAGAATGTAGTGGGAAGGGCTCAACAATCCAACTCATCTAATACTCCAAGAGGTCGACATCACAAGGTATGTGTTCTGAAGTTGTCACATGAACGGGCATATGTATTAGTCGGACTAACACAATCACGTAGGTTGGGCTGAGTTTGATTTGACGATAGCCCAATTCAAATCAAAAGATTTGGAGGTTAGCATTTCCACCATGGAATTACCACCTTGCTTCAACACGAACAGATAGACATCCCTTTAGGAAGGAACTATACCGGATAGAGCTTTTATCCTTTAACTCTCCA